>LDAU01000265.1:0-13015 GCA_001447515.1 Pseudocohnilembus persalinus
ATCGTTTTTTGGTCATTATTGACTTCGAAATCACCTTTATTTAAATTAGAATTACAATCCGATTTGTAGAGTTTTAGATAATTTTTTGTTTGTTTTTATTATTGCTATTAGTTTTATTATTGTTATTATTTTAATTAGGTCGAGGGAGGGGAGTTTATTTTTGGGAGGTAATTTTTGAAAGGTTCGAGGGACTCGTTTATTTTACCGAATTCTTTTTCTAGTTCTTGTTTTAATTCTTCCACTTTTTTATACTGCTTTTCTAGGGAGTCGTAAAGCTAATTATTATTATAGATATTATTATTTTATTCTTATTTGTAGTCGAATAACTAGCCAATGTTTATTTTTTATTTTTCGAATTCCTGGAATTTTTCTTTAAAGTTTTTAATATCAAATTTTTGAATTATTTCTTGTACGTTTTTTAACTCTTACTCAGTTGTTAAATTTTAAAAATTATTCTAATAATAATTTTCAAGCCAAATAATTGTGTTTTTTTTTTACTTTTTAATTTCTTTTAATATATCATATTCTAATTTTTCGTAAAAATTCTCAATTTTTTTAGTAAAAAAATTCTAAACAGTTCCATTTTATAAATTATATAACTTTATAAAATCGGTATGATTTTAATGGATTTATATATGCTTTTCTTCTTATATAGGGGGCCAGCCAAAAAGATCTTTGCTTTTTTCGTAATCTTTCATCAATTCATCTATTAATAATGTTTTTTATTTTTTTTATTGTATTTATTCTAATTCAAAATATTTTTAAGAAACACAAATAGGACATAAAAATAGATTATCTTTATTCTATGAACTCATATTCATATACATAAATTTTTGGTTTTTATGACCTTCTTTTTTGCATTGCATAGTACTCTTATCTGCCATACTTTTATTTTATTTTATTTTGTTTTTTTATTTATTAATTAGTTTTTTTTTTTTTAATTTAATATTTTTGCAGATATAAAAAAAAAATATACTTTTTTTTATTTTTTATGATATAAATAAATAAAAAATAAATCACTAATAATAAAATAAAGATTTATTAATTTATTATAATTAATTATTGTAATATATGTATTTAATTTATCAAAAAAATAATATAACACTGAGAAAATTAAATTATTATTAAGTGAATAAATTAGATATTTTATCATAACTGTATTTATTCTTTTTATAGTTTTAATTTTAATTATAATCTAAGGAATTTACTCTAGAATAAATATTGGGAAATAATATAATTATAGATTATATAAGATATATACTGAAAATTTTAAATAATATTAAACAAAATTTTTTTTTTTATTTTTATTTATAATTTTGATAAAAAAAATATTGTTTATTTAGATTTTAAAATTAATTTTATATATTCATTATAAATTTTATAAAAAAAAGAATAAGAATTAAATCTACAGCTGTAAAACGATTTATTTTTAAAATAGATTTTTGTAAATCCAATTAAAAAATTCATTGAAAATTTACACCTTAAAATGGGAATTAAAAAAATTAGATAAATATGTCTTAAAGTTTCTAATTATAATATTAAAAAGTAAAAAATAATTTTCTAAATAATAAAAAATTATAAAATCTTATCATAACTTTGTTTTTATTTTACTTTAATTTATTTTTAATATTAAATATTTATTTAATTAACATTCCATAAGTTTTGTAATACAAACTTTTTTAAAACTAGAATCTTTAAAAGTAATTAAAAATTTTAAGGTATACGATTCAATATCATTTTTACTAAATTTTTATACAAATTCAGTTATAAAATAATACTTATGTAAGCAATAATATTTTTCAATATATTTTAGATTTTAAAGTAAGCGATTTTAGAATATAGTTTCTTAATTTAAATTGTTTAAAAATAATATTTATTAGCGTAAAAACCTTAGGCTTCATGAGTTTTTTATATTAAATACTTTTAAAACGTAAAAAGAATATTTGGTTAAAATTTTTATAAAATATGTAAACATAATAGGCGTAAAATTCAAATTGAAATAAAATGTAAATTCCTATATATTTTTTAATATTAGTTCTTATAAATAAAATAATAACAAAAAGTATATATAAAAATAAAATAAATAATCTTAAAAAGATAGTAGACGGGAAATAAATCAACCAATCCAATGAGTAAATGCATCTTTTTTAACTTTTTTATGATTCCATTAATAAAGATCGGTAAAAAAATTTTGACTTAATGACTGAAGAGAAAGAAATTACTTTTAAAAATTCTTATTAAAAAAAAAAAAGAGATGACTGTTAAAACGGATACCGAAATTCTAGAATTTTTAGATATTTGACAATTTTTTATAGAAATTAGAGGAAAATTTATATAAATTGTAAAAATTTATCTAAAATTTCTATAATTTATATGTAATTTTTCACTAAAATATAGAAACTTTAGATAGTAATATTTTTGTGTATCGAAATAGTTTAAATTTTGAAAAATTAGGAAATAATATAATTTTATATGAATATACTAATAAATCCGAAAATGTAGTATAAAAAACTCTAATCAATTTATCAAAATTTTTTTGGCTAAATTTATTATTTAAGTTTTTTTTTATAATATTTTAAAAAAATATTACTACTAATCACTATTTAGAGGTTTTTATATTAATTACTGAAGTAATTTCCCTAAAAATGCTTTTTCGCATTATTTCGGGTATTTAGTTAATTTAATTTTTTGGTATATGAACTTTTTACGCTTTTTAATTTTATTTTTAATTAATAAAAATGATATTTTAGCAGATTAGAATATGTATGAGTGACTATTTTAATAAATTTTATTGAGAAAGAATGATTAAAATTCAACTAGCGTAATAATAATAAAAAAAATAATTGCAAAATTTATAAGGGGGGAGTGTATAGGTAGGATTTTACTAAGAATTTTATAAAACATTTCATTATTTTCCCAACTAAATTTTAGGTGAAAGAAGAGCCTGAAATGTAATTTATATTTTTTTTAATTAAGATTTTAAATTTAAATTTTAGATCGTATAAATAAATTATTTATTCTTGCTAAAATTTAAAATTAATTATTTAATAATTTTTATATTAATATGAAAATTTATTTTAAAGGCGTATTTTTAAAAAAATGTTTGCCCAATTTAGGTATATTAATGTTAATTTAGAAACTAAATGTCAGGTTAATTCTAAAATTGTTAAAGTTTTATTGCTGAATTAAAGATGAAAGAGTATTTTTTTACTTATTAAAATGATTTGAATTAATAGTAGACTTTTTTTGCTTAATAATATACCAATTTTAATTAAATTATATCATCAGTTTTTATAATACATATTATGACTCTTCATTATTTCGAGAATCAAAATTTTATTATTTCATTTAAAACTTTAGTATAAATTTCAGAATTATTAGAAATTTTAAAAAAATTTTAGAATTTTTAGAAAAAAAGGTTGAATTTCTAGAATTTCGGTATTCAATGTCGACGGTCGTGACCAATAAAAGAAAATTTTTTAATTATTCCTATAAGTTTGAGTAAATTTCGATTACTTATTATTATAGAAGATAGACTAAACGTTGTAAATACAAAGAGATATTAAAAATAGAACTAATAATTAAAAATTTCCAATTATTATTCATAAATTTATAAAAGGTTAATCTAGAGCTCACACGGCTAAATTAGCATAAAAAAATTAATTTCTGGAGTGTTAGCAAAAGGATTTGAAAACAATATAGAAAATATTTGGGCTTTTATGAAGAAATACTATTATAGTAATAAACATGGAATTAAACACAAAAAAGATTTATATAATATATTTTTGGTATATTGGAATTCTGATTATGTGGTAAAAATAGCTCAATAATGTCTAAAATTAGTACAGAAGATTAAAATGTTGGGAACCTTAAAAAGCGATTTTTGACCCGAATTTTCATTTTAAAATAGTTTTTATATATTAAAATTTGAGTATATAAGAATTTTTCTATTTTTAATTAGAAAACCTTTATTAAAATAATGTTATTGGGATAATTAAAATAAATAATTATCATTTTTTTAAAAATTAATATCTAAAGGGTTATTATTAATATACCAAAAATTTTATATAATTTAAATTTATTAACTATTTAAAATAACCTATATAAAATGATAATTAATGTAAAATAAATTATTTTAAGCTATTATGTTTTTGGTTAATACAAATATTTTAACTCCAAATATTTAAATTTATCTTTGCTGCTCTAATCTCAAAATTAAAAAAGGATATTCCTATAACATTAATTAGTAATTGTTTTTTTACCATAAATTTTTTATTTAAATTTTCAAGCTCAGCTCTATAACCAAAATCAGCGAAAACTAAAAAGAAAATATTTGCCAATAATCTTTACTTGTAATTTTTAGCATTTTCGTTTATTTTTTTAGAATATAAAGTGGTTTAAGAGATTTCTGTGGAAAAAAAAAGAAAAAACATAAAAATAACTTAAATTAATAACAAATATTTATATAATTGATTGTAATATGATATATAAAATCTAAACTTTTGTCAAGTTTTTTTAATTTTAAGGGTCTTAGGCAATCCCAAACATCTCCAATATCACGCCCTTTTGGAAACAATTTTAGTACTTGAACATTATTTATTTATAAAATTTTTTTTTATGCTTTATTCAAATTTTTCTGTTAAGGTTAAAACTCTTTTTTTAGGCCATTTTCTGTTGGTATTTTACTTATTAAAATTAGGGAAATCCATTCATTATTTATTTTAGAAATTATTTTAATGATAGATTTCTATAATCCTTAAATTTTTATATAACTTCATCTTTAATTTTCAATTTAAATTATAGAGAAATTTTATCTGTTTTTTAAGCTGAAATATGTATAAAACGAACGAATTTAAATGGTTTTAATATTAGTTTCTAATTTTATAGATTATTCTTTTATTATTTTTATAGTAGATATTGAGTATAATATTAAAATTTATTTATTTAATTTAAAATAATTTAAACATATAAAAATTATTAAAAACTTTTCAGTATTAAATCTCTGAACGCCCTTTACTTATACTTTTAAATTCAATTTTGATCTATCAGGAATTGGTAAAAAAAATTTTAGTCAAAATTTTATATTTCATGAATTGCTAATTAATTTTTCAGGCCAGTTGAATAAAAATTTTCCAGCCAAATTAATTTTGCTCGTTATATATTATAGTTTAGATGTTTTGAAAATTGAAAGTATGCTGAAAAATTTATTAGTCATTAATAATAAATTGTAACATAAAATTAAGTTATTTTAAAATTTGAGGTAATAAAATGTTTAATTAAAATTATATTCTGATTTGATTGAATTAATAAATTTTGTTTTTTTATAAAATATAACATCTAATTTATCTTATTAAGTCAAAATAAAATTAATGGGATAATTAAGACTACTTCCACTTTTTCAATACATTCCATAATAGATTTATTTAAATTAAAAACATAGAACTATACTAATCTTTTAACTTTTTTAGATTTTTACAATTTAAAATTGTGTTTTCCTGCTGGATTTAATATATTTAACTATTAACCTATTCGATTTTCGGATAACTTTTTATTTCAACTATAATCTAATTAAATTAATATGTCTGAAGCAGATGGAATAATTGGAATATCAATTAAAAAAAATTTACTTATCCGAAAATCGAATGGCTTAATATTAATATTGAAATGCAATATAAATTAGATTGAGCAGATTTTATTATATTATTTTTGATTAAAAACGAGATAAAATAAATAATTGTATTACTATTTTATCATATATATTTATTAACAAACATTTTTAATTTTATAATTTTAAAGTATAATAAAATTTATATCTTAAATTTTTAAAGTTTAAACAAAATTATTATCTTATAATAATAAAATAAATAATTAATTATATAAAATTTTAAAAATTATAAATAAAGTTAAATTATAAAATTGTTTTAATATTTTAAAATATAAATTTAAAAATCAATTTACCCTTCAAATTTATAAAAGGAAATGTTTAAAGTTAACAGTACATTTATTTACTTCATATTATATAAACTATATATATATAATTATCTCAAACAAATTTATACTAAATAAATTCCTTTAATAATATATTAAAATCGATATGATAAAAAATTATTAAGATATATAATAATAAAATATCAATCAATCAATAAACTAAATATCCACCTCTTAATATCTATATTATTTAAAACAATATCTAATTCCTAGTATCCATTCTTCAAAATTGTTTTTACTTTGATTAAAAGCTAATCTTTAATAGGAAATTTTATCATCATCATAGATTTCCATAAATTTCTTCTCAATATTAAAAACAACATTCATAATCGTCTACTTATCTTTAAAAAACTCACTAAACTTTTCCTTACCCTCCACCTTAAACTCCCCTCCTGAAGCAGAAGAATTTTTATTATACCAAAATACTCTGACATAATGATCTGTTCTTAAGTCTTTTGAATTTTTTTCGTTTCCACTTGTTAACGAAAAAGCCAAACTAATATTTTTTACGTTGTTTTTTGTGTCCATTGTGAACCTTAAATGGTACTCTTATTCTTATTACGAATTCTCAGAATAAATATATGAGTATTAATCACTTTTAAATTTAATCGTTTTTTGGTCATTATTGACTTCGAAATCACCTTTATTGTTATTAGAATTAAAATCTGATTTGTAAAGTTTTAAATAATTTTTTGTTTGTTTTTATTATTGCTATTAGTTTTATTATTGGGGATATGAGTTTATTTTTGGAAGGTAATTTTTGAAAGGTTCGAGGGACTCGTTTATTTTACAGAATTCTTTTTCTAGTTCTTGTTTTAATTCTTCCACTTTTTTATACTGCTTTTCTAGGGACTCGTAGAGCTAATTATTATTATAGATATTATTATTTTATTCTTATTTGTAGTCGAATAACTAGCCAATGTTTATTTTTTATTTTTCGAATTCCTGGAATTTTTCTTTAAAGTTTTTAATATCAAATTTTTGAATTATTTCTTGTATGTTTTTTTATTCTTACTCAGTAGTTAAATTTTAAAAATTATTCTAATAATAATTTTCAAGCCAAATAATTGTGTTTTTTTTTTACTTTTTTATTTCTTTTAATATATCAAATTCTAATTTTTCGTAAAAATCCTCAATTTTTTTAGTAAAAAAATTCTAAACAGTTCCATTTTCTAAATTATATTACTTTATAAAATCTGTATGATTTTAATGGATTTATATATGCTTTTCTTCTTATATAGGGGGCCAACCAACTAATTAGTTATCATTTACTTAATCATTCATCAACTCATCAATTAGTAGTGTTTTTTAATTTTTTTATGAAGGAATATCTTTTTTATCTAAATACTTTTATTAAATACATATGGGACATACCATTAGTTCTTCTTTATTCTCAGAACTCATATTCAAAAACATAAATTTTTGGTTTTTATGACCTTCTTTTTTGCATTGCATAATACTCTTATCTGCCATGTTTATTTTATTTTGTTTTGTTTTTTTTATTAATTAGTTTTTATTTTTTTTAATTTAATTTTTCTGCAGAAATAAAACAAAAAATATACGTTCTATTATTTTTTATGATATATTGAATAAAAAATAAACCACTAATAATAAAATAAAGATATTTTAATATATTTTAATTAGTTAATTAATTATTGTAATATATATATATAATTTATTAATCAAATAATATTACATTAAGAAAATAATTTATTTTTGAGTGAATAAGTTAGATATTTTATCATAACTGTATTTATTCTTTTTATAATTTAATTTTAATTATAATCCAAGGAATTTACTCTCGAATAAATATTGAGAAATAATATATAAAGTATATAAGATATATGTTGCCGGCCGAAACAGGGGGCCCCCCTATTTGGGACGATTTATAAAACTTATTATATGACTTATATAAAGTGATTATGCATTATTTTTATATTCGATTTAATAATTTTTATCGAATTTATTAAGTTTATTTATACAAGGTTTTTATATTTTCATTAACCTTAATTCAGTATATCAGTTATGGCGACCATTTTAAAGCTCAAAATATTATTTATTAACTCAATCAAAAAAAATGGTATAAAGTTGCTTAATTGGATGCCCAAAGGTGCCGATATCAGTCCTATTGAGAACCTTTGAAAGACTACTGCTATAATAACAGGGACATAATAAATAATAAGAAATAAATAATAAATAAGATTTATGGGAGATATGTAAAGAATATCCAAAAAAATGCAAAAATAAATGGAAGGTTACTTTGACTCAATGTACGTGAGGGTCAAAAGTTAGGACAACTTTAGGGGGAAAATAGCTTCTTTGACTGAATTTAAACATATATTAAATTAGATATATAATTATAGATGTTTTAAAATACTTTGAATTTACTAAACTTAGGTAATGCAAATTAAATAAAATATTTTAATACTAAATAATATATTAATAATAACAAAATTAAATTTAGTTTTTATAAATTTGAAAATTAGTTTATACTTTTTAACATATTATAATTAGAACTTTAAGCCATATTTATCTAATTTTTTAAATCTTATTTTAAGATGCTAAATTTTCAAGTTTCATTTACTAATCTCTATTTAAAAAATATATCATTTAAAAACTGTAAATATAATTCTAAAACTTTTTTCTACAATTTAAAATGAATATAAAAAATTAATTTTAAGACCTAAATAAATAATATTTTTTTAATAAATATTATAAATCGTCCCAAATAGGGGGCCCCCGGGGCCCCCTATCTCGGCCTGCAACAGATATATATTGGAAATTTTAGAAATATTGAACAAAAATTTATTTTTTTTATTTTGATTTATAATATTTATTAAAAAAATATTATTTATTTAGGTCTTAAAATTAATTTTTTATATTCATTTTAAATTGTAGAAAAAAGTTTTAGAATTATATTTACAGTTTTTAAATGATATATTTTTTAAATAGAGATTAGTAAATGAAACTTGAAAATTTAGCATCTTAAAATAAGATTTAAAAAATTAGATAAATATGGCTTAAAGTTCTAATTATAATATGTTAAAAAGTATAAACTAATTTTCAAATTTATAAAAACTAAATTTAATTTTGTTATTATTAATATATTATTTAGTATTAAAATATTTTATTTAATTTGCATTACCTAAGTTTAGTAAATTCAAAGTATTTTAAAACATCTATAATTATATATCTAATTTAATATATGTTTAAATTCAGTCAAAGAAGCTATTTTCCCCCTAAAGTTGTCCTAACTTTTGACCCTCACGTACATTGAGTCAAAGTAACCTTCCATTTATTTTTGCATTTTTTTGGATATTCTTTACATATCTCCCATAAATCTTATTTATTATTTATTTCTTATTATTTATTATGTCCCTGTTATTATAGCAGTAGTCTTTCAAAGGTTCTCAATAGGACTGATATCGGCACCTTTGGGCATCCAATTAAGCAACTTTATACCATTTTTTTTGATAAAATTCAGTGTGGATTTCTAGGTGTGGCATTTTGCCTGACACTATTGATATTTAAGACGTTTATTAAATAGGATATGGTTGAATAGACTCTCTTTTAGAATATTTTAATATTTTAATATTTTTCACTATCTAAATGCCCATCTACCTTGACCAGGACTCTTAAACCATTCCTACCCACAGTTTCCCATAACAAAATCTATTTTCCACTATTTTAAAATTTTTCACCTCTAAATCCTCCCTTTTTCTTCAGATAAGTCTAGAAATTGATAAGGATTGTTTTTTAATAGGTTAAGAAGTAGGTCATATACCTTTGATTTACATCATTTATGAGGAGTTTAATTAATCACATTTAAAACCTATCGTGGTTTTTTTTTTTTGATTGGAAGAGCAAAAATGACCCCTTTTATGAATGCATTTTGAGCTACCTAAGGTTAATTTTCATCAATCATGTTTTGTTTGCTTATTAGCTTTTTTTATTCATATATATTTTTTTTTAATAATATGCCTAATTGGAAAGATACTAGTATTTTAATTTTTCAATGTTTGATTGGGAAACCCATTACTGTAAATAACTAATAAAATTTTGAAAAATAGTGTATTTAGACAAAATTTTATTGAAAATTCCCTTTGTTCCCAAATTCATATTTTATATTATTATTATTTATCCAATATAAAACGAATATAAATAAAATTTGATATTTCAAATTTTAGGATTTTTGTTTTTTATGAAATACTATCATTAGAGTAATATTATTAGATACAAAAAAATACAATGTATTAATTTACTTATTATTTTAACTATTAATTTGCATCTAACTATATAAATTTAAATTTATAATTGATTTTTGATAAAAATTTTAAAAATTTAAAATCAAAATGGGGCCTTAGAACCAAGTTTCCAAAACGTACCATTGTCGTTTTAGTAATCTACGCCACCGAATTAATAAATTCTCTAAGCCAGATTTAAAATCACTAGGGGAAGGGGGGGGGGAAGTGCCACCTTAAGTAAAGGTATAAAAGAAGTTAATAAAAAAAATAAAAATGACCAAAAATCAATTTTGTTTTTCGATCTCCTCCTTCAATATGCAGAATAGACATGAAACACTATCGTTTTCGTGATCTACAACCCCAAATTATACTTTGCACGAGAGATTTTTAAAAGGAGGTAGATACCTTAATATTTTAAGGCTATAATACTATAATTTCTGAGACATAGATATAGTTAATAAAAATTAAAATATTCAATGCATTTCTCCTATAAATTTAATGTGTTTTAATATTATATTTTTGATAAAAGCAATAATTTTTAATTTTAGCCCATATGTTTTCAATAATGCTTATGTCGCACCCATTTGGAAACAATTTTAGTGTATAAACATTATTTTCTTTTAAATTTTTTTATGTTTCATTCACATATTTCTGCTAAGGTAAAAACTTTTTTTTTAGGCCATTTTCTGTCGTTATTTTACTTATTTAAATTAGGGAAATCCATTCATTATTTATTTTTAGAAATTATTTTAATTTTAGTTTTCTATCATCCTTAAATTTTTATATCTTTAATTTCTGGCTAAATTTTAGAGGAATTTTATCCTTTTCCTTATACTGAAAGATATAAAACGAACGAATTTAAATGATTATAAAATTAATTTCTAATTTTATAGATTGTGGATTTATATAATGGGTGTTAATCATTGGTATAAAGACAAAAAATTATGTTTTTTTAGAATGCTTGCGCTCTAATTTCACAATTTTTTTCTTATTTTTTAGAGTAGACATAAAATATAAATATAATATTAAAATTAATAGATTTAATTAAAAATAATTCAAACATAAAAAAAAATATTAAAAAATTTCTGACTTAAAATCTCTGAACACCCTTTACTTATACTTATACTTTAAAATTTTCATTGTTTTTTTCTATTAGGCATTTTTAGATAATGTTAGTAAAAATAAAATATTTCATGAAATACTAATTAATTTTTCAGGCCAGTTAAGTTTATAATTTTTTAACCTAATTAATTTTAATTATGATTATTTATAGATTATATTTTTCGAAAAATTTAATGAGATGCTTAAAAATGTATTAGTCATAAATGATAAATTGGAGCATAAAATTAATTTATTTTAAAATTCTTGGGGGCAAATTAAAAACTTAAATTATCATAATATTTTCATGAACGAATTTATTTCAACTTTTTATAAATTTTAGATCTGATTTACCTTTTAAAGGAAAATTAAATTAATGGGATAATTAAGGCTACTTCCACTTTGTCAATAAATTTCATTATAGACTTATATAATTTAAAAAAATAGAGCTATAGTAAATTATAAGCACCCTCAGTTTAGGGGATAGACCTATTAATTTAGAATTTAATAATGTTAATTGTAAATAATTTTTTTGCCTTAAAAATTTTTCTGAGGCAGTTACCAAAAATAAACTTATATTTTAAATTTCACATTATTTTTTATATTTTTAGTTTTATTCTAGGTTAATAAACTGAGTAAGGCAATTATTTAATTTTAGTTAATAGGGAACGAAAGAATAAATGATAAATTTATTTTTTAATATTCATAATTTTTTTGGTAATATGAAAAATCTAATTTTAATAAAGCCTCAATTAACCAAATTGTATATATATATGGCATTTAAAAAATTGGGGAAAATAATTTAGGATTAAAAAAAATCATTTTGAGTGTAAATTTTTAATATTGAAAAGTATAATAACGTTACAAATATTTTAAATTTTTATTATCCCATCGTATTTTGTATTTTAAACTAAAAATATTGTAATGCGCTAAATAAAATTTAAACTTAACAAAATTTTTTTTTTATTATTTTAGATAAAAAATAGATAAACTAAAAAATTTGATTTCTTTTTTCTAATTCATTTTGAAATAATAATTTAAATTTATTTGTGTTTTATATCAAAAATAGTATAAAAAAATTAGTTGAAAAGCCCGGCAAGAGAAAAAAAAATCCAGAGAAAAAGAAATACGATTCACCTAACTGTGAAAAAAAACAATCTGGACAAGTTTAAATATAAATTTTGTTCATAATTTATAGTTTAAATATAACATCTGGCGGGAAAATTAAAGGAATTCTTGTAAATTTCTGGTCCTAAAAAATCTGGGTAGAACGATAATTTATCGAAAATAGATATCAATTAATTTAACAATTTTTATCTGAAATATTTATGATTTTAAATTTAACAAGAAAAATTAACAATTTATCTATAACTCTCCAATTCAACTAATAATAATAATCCTAAAAGATAAATAATTGATTATATAAAATTTTAAAAAATTATGAATAAAATTAAATTATAAAATTGTTTTAAATTTTAATTAAAATATAAATTTTAAAAATTAATAAAAATTAAATTTTAAAAGTTAACAGTACATTTATTTACTTCATTTTATATAAACTATATTTATATATAATTATAAATAATCTCAAACAAATTTATAATAAATAAATTCCATTAATAATATATTAAAATCGATATAATAAAAAATAATAAAGATAAATAATAATAAAATATCAATCAATC
>LDAU01000142.1:0-152608 GCA_001447515.1 Pseudocohnilembus persalinus
TCGTTTCAATTTTAACAGATGACCTCCGAAGAGGATCTAATGTCATTTATTTTCATTGTTTTTATCTTAATTATTTACTAAAAAATTAAAATTATGGGTCAAATTTTAATATATAATAATTAATTAAATTATAAATATATATGTATAAAAATACAATATAAACGTATAAATAATAATATAAGCAAAATATTATTATTTAAATTTGAAATTTACATATATTTATAATTTAATTTCTTTAGCTAAAATATAGATATTGTTTATTTTTTATGATAAAGTATAGCTTTTATCTTTTTTATATGAGTCAAAAAAATTTCTCTTTAATTTTAAGATTTTTAGCGCTTATAAAAATTATTAGAATCAAAATTTATTAGTATATATTTAAATTTTATAAAAATATTTTTATTGTAAAATTTATATACTGGTAATATTTTTTCTGGTCTATGAAATTTTATTATTTATTAAAATTTTTGTTGTGGTTAAATAATTTATTATTTTAAATATTTTTTGTTTTATATAGATTAATAAAAAGAATTATTTAATTTTGTTGAATTTTAGCACCTTAGTTTATATTTTAAAATTTTTTGATAGTAATAGTAAAATAGGGATACGAAATAAAAATTAAGTTTAGTAAATTTTTTAAAATTTCAGATAATGGATAAAATTAGATTTTATTATTTTTGATAATTATTGTGTAAAATCGTTGGATTTTTATAAAATTAAGTCAGTAAGTTTAAAAATGAAAAAAGTTAAGTAAAGTTAAGTTCTGGCCTAATTGATTTTCAAATAGTACATTTAAATTATATATATATATTATATAAATTAATATTACCATTCTAGTTTTTTTTAAAATTAATCGGTATTCTATTTTTGTTGAAAAGATAAAAAAGTTTTTATTAGTGTTAATAATTATATTGAATTGTGTTTTTAATTAAATGAGATAATTTTGTAGGAAAATGAGATTTTTTGGAGTAGATGATAAAAAGTTTGTATTAAGAAATATTTGCATTTAATTAAATGAACTATTTTATATATAATTATGAGGAAATTAGTGTAGAATGTGGGAATTTAATATGGTAGTGTTGGGTTGATTTTGTGTTGAAAATCAATATTTTAAATTATTTCTCATTTTTTATTACAGAATGTATATAGTTATTATGAATTTATTATAAATATAAATGCTCGGAATATTATTATTAAGTATTATAAATAAAAAAATAAATTGAAAAAATCAATAAAAAAAAAATATAATCAGTTCTTAAAAAAAAAAAAAAATTAAATAAAGTAGAGTTATTTTAAAATAAAATAAAATTAAAATTAAAATAATATAGAAATGAAAGCTTTTAGATCATTTATGAATTTTGGAAAAACCGTAAATGCCAGATTTTAGCATAATTATAAATAGAGTTTTAGTTACCAAAATCATTTAAAAGCCCTAGGAATTGGAGCCTTATTTGGAATTAATAAGTATTATAGAGATTAATAAAATATATAGTGTACATCATAAAAATAAGAATTAGATAGTTTGTATAAAGAAGCATATTTATAAAATAAGATAAAAGATGGAGATTTGTAATAAATACATTTTAACAAAATTAATTTATTTTTTGAGGAGTTATATATTAAAAATATATTATAAATATTTTTTATTTTATTTTATTTTTTTTTGTCCCCCACCTTTAAAAAAAAAAAAAAAGAATAAATATGCAATAATTATAACAATTAAATTGAAAATATTATTTATATGATTAGCCTATGTTTCTTATTATTAACTAATATTATTTTTAGCTCTAATGTTTTACTTTTAGGAGGAAATGCTAATAAAGAACTAGCCTAAGGTAATTTTTTATTATTAAAATTTTTTTAATATAAAAATAAAACTAAAATAAAAGATCATTGAGTTCAAATGAAATTAACAAATGAAAATTTCATATACTTATATTTATTAATAATTAATTTAAAATTTTTTATTTTATATAGATATTGCAGATATTTTGGGACTGTAATTAGGAGATTTGAAATTAAATAGATTTGCAGATGGAGAAGTATAAATATAGGTAAATATAATTATTACTTTAAAGTTTTTTATATAGAATTGTTAAGTTTTTAATTGTTTTATGATAAATTTTAATGTAACTTATTATTTAGATCAATGAGTCTGTTAGAGGAAAGGATGTATATGTTATTCAGGTATAAATTTTTTATTAAAATTATTAATTTTAATTAGAATTAGAATAATTGTTTATAGTGTTAATTATTATAATAAATTAAATTATTTAGTATATTAGAAATATAATCAATGATAAATTATAATATTTTACAAATAAAATATGATAAATGGGATTATAAAGATATTTAGAATACAAATAAATATATCAAAAAAAAACTTAAATTTATAATTTAGTATTATTTTTAATTAAAAGTCAATATTTGATTAAATTATTAATTAATTTAAATTTTTAGCCTACTTGTTCTCCTGTAAATGAAAATCTCATGGAATTATTGTTACTTGTAAGTGCATTGAGAAGATCATCTGCTAAAAGAATTACAGTTATCGTTCCTTATTATGGATATGCTAGACAAGTAATATATTCTTTATAGTTAATATAAAAATAATTTTATATTATATTTAAAAACATTATTACTAAATTTTTTTTATCAATTTTAATATAATATATATTTATTTTTAAAAATTTATAAATTAAATTAATTTTGTTTTATTTTTTATAGGATAGAAAAGTGGCTCCTAGAGTTCCTATTTCCGCAGCTGATGTGGCTAGGTTATTAGAAACTATGGGAATCGATAGAATGGTTAGTGTAGATTTACATTGTGGATAAATTTAGGTAAAAAAAAGAGTTTTTATTAAAATATAATATATCTAATACAAAAAATAAATATACCATCTTAATCGTATATTTTTTTTTTTACATAAATTTATTAATTTAATATTAAAGGGTTTCTTTTCCCCCAGAATTCCTGTCGATAATTTAGAATCAAATAAAGTTGCTTTGAATTATTTCGTTAACATATGGTAAATTTGAATTTAAATAATTTAACATAAAATATTTAATAAAAATTAATTAAAAAAATTTAATAGGAGAAAAAATCCAGATAATGATTTTGTAATTGTTTCCCCCGATGCTGGAGGAGTTGCTAGAGCAAAAAAATTTTAAGAATTATTTAACCACCACACAGGATAAAACTACGGGTTGGCTATGATTATCAAATAAAGAGATGTAAATGAAAATTTTAAAATTAAAATTTTATTATTCTACAATTTTTTAATTAAAATTATTGTTATTATATTATAATATATGAAAAGTAAATTTTTTTTTTAAAATTTTTTTTTATTTTAAGGCACCTGGACAAATCGCTTAAATGAATTTAGTAGGAAATGTCGAAGGAAAATCTGCTATTATTATTGATGATATGATTGATACTGCTGGAACTTTGTGTGAGGCTGCAAAATCATTAAAAGAATAAGGAGCTAAAAATGTTTATGCTTTCGCCACTCATGGTAATAAATTAATTAAAAATATATGATAAAATAAATATGTTAAATAAAATTTATTTATTTATTTATTTTTTATTTATCAGATAAATTTTTAAATATCTATCTTATTTTATATATAATATATATATTTTTTTTTAGGATTATTTAATGGAAAAGCTTTTAAAAATATTAATGAATCTATTATGGAATAAATTATTGTTACCGATACTACACCAAAAAAACCAGGAGAATAAGAATCTGATAAAATTTTGAGACTTTCTGTTGGTAAATTAATACTATAAATAATATTTACTTATTTTTTTTATATTTTATATATTTTTCATTAATTTTTATTATATTTTAGCTCCATTATTGGCCGAGGCTATTGTTAGGGTTTAACATAAAATGTCTATATCTAAAATGTTTAAAGTATAGTGATTTTTTTGATTTTTGGTTAATTATTATTTGGGTGGAGATTAGATATATTTAAATTTAAAATACATATAAAAAAAAAGAAAAAAATGAATCATTATTAATAAAATAAACTTTTAAACAAAATATTTATAACTTTAAAATTAGAAATTAAATATAAATTAGTTAAATTATATAAAATAAATAAATTTATAAATTTTTATAATATATTTTATTTTTAACTGTTACAATGATAAAATCGAATCAGATTGAATTCATCTTATTATTTATATATAATAAAAACTGTAGTATATGAAAAGAAAAAATAAGAATTGTTAATAAATACTAATGTTATACTATGTATTTTACTTGTATTTATTTTTGAGTAAAAATAAATTATAAATTATAACAACTTTTTATAATATAAATATAAATATAAAAATAAAGTATACGATATAAATTTTATTTAAATTGTTTATATTTATATTTGTTTAATTTTTAAAAAAATTTGTTCAAAATCATCTTCTGAGACTTTACACTAATTCATCTAAGTATCTTTAAATATTATCTCTAGCTTATTATTTACAAGGCTCTTTGCTGGAGCTATTTTATTAGGCTTTTTAAAAGCAGGTATATAAATTATGTTATAAAAAGGCCATTCTATATTCGAATTTTTTTTCTTCTTTTTCGATTTTTTTGGTGGAATCCTTTAAATTTTTATAAAAATAAAATTTATATTTATTATTATATAAATAAAGTACAAAAGAATTAAATTATTATTAGAATTTTAATTTTGTTTTTTATTTAAAAATTAATATAAAAGAAGTTGAAAATTTAATTTCAGTTAAGAGCGATATTTATAAAGTTCGAGAAATTATTTTAATAAATAATTTGATTTAATTATTAATTTTTATAGTTTTTTATTTTTTTTTATTTATTTTTTATTTATTCTTGTAGGAAACTAGTATTATTTTATTATTTAAGCTTATTTTTGTAGAAATTTTAGATTATAATGAATATTAAAATAAAATTAGTTAAGTTTTTTTGTTTGTGTTATAATAATTATTGTTAAAATTTTGTTTAAAAAAGATTTTTTATAATCTTTATAATGTTAATTATTTTACACTCATGCAGTTAACAAATCTATCGACATTATCTTTAGCATAATCGAGGCAACTTTTTTCTTTTTTGGCTAATTCTTGGTAGATTTATTAATCTCCATTTTTCATGATTTATTCGATTTCTCTGGAAAAATCTTAAACTTCTTTGTCCATTTAAATTAAATTATTTTTGATTTGATTATTTTATTTTTATAATTTTTTTGTTTTTTATTGTTTATTTTATTTTTGTTTTTTAATACTTTTTATGATTGGATTTAATTTGTAATTGTATGTTTTAATTTATTTATATATTACTCATTTATGTTTTATATGATTTTCACTTAGGAAATTTAGTAAAATTAATAATTTAAATAGGAAAATAAAAGGGATCAGAAAAGCTAGTGAAATTTCATATAGACTATGCATATTATTTATAATAATTAATTAAGGCATTTTCATAAGTAATGATAGCTTTTAAAATTTAATTAAGGTCAGATTTTAACATTATGAAAAAAAGTTAAACAAAAGTTTATAGAAATTTTTATGATAATAAAAGAAATTTAATTTTAAAGCTATTTTTTATAAGAAACTTGTTGAAATCAATTTAAATATTAAAATTTGCATTATTATTTAATTTTAATTTTTTTTTTCATATATATTACATTAATTATAGTATATTAATAAAGCAAAATTGAAAAATATCTTTAATTTTTACAATAATTTTTTTAATAAACTCTATAAATATTTGATTTAAACATAAAACTTAACTTAAATACTATTAATACCATTCCTATAACAATTATATGGCTTAAAAATTTAAATTAATAGTTAAATATAAAATAAAGTGATATTATATGATGAATTTTTAATTAACTTTTAAAACATAATAGTATATATACTATAAATATATTCTTTTAATATTTTTTTCATTAATTATTGTTATTATTGTTATTATTGTTGTTATTGTTATCATTATTATCATTATTACTTTAAGAATTATTTTTATTGTTTTTTGAATTTTCTTAATTAGAAATTGGATTTGCATTACTTTATTATGATTAAGATATTTATAAAGAAATTTATGTTAATCTATCTGCAATAGTATTTGTGTATTGTGTAATTTTGCTATCAAGTCCTTCAATTTGTTTTTCTAAGTTATTTATTTTTTCATTTTAAATATCTATTTTTCTATCAAATTCTTGGGATTACGCAATTGGAGTTTATTGTATCTATTGTTATTATTATATTTATTGATCCGGCTATTAAGCTTGTTATTATTATTATTCTTTATCAATTTATTTCAATTCTTCATGTCTTTTATATGCAATTATAATTTCTTCTTCAGAAAGACCTGGAATGAAAAAAAAAATATATATTTTATTTATTTTTTATAATATATAAAAAGTAATTTGAAGAAATATATATTTTTAAGATAAGAATTGAAAAATAAATATATTTATATACTAATATATGGAATTAAAAAAGTTGATACAATTTTATTATTATATGATATATTTATTTTATTACCTTTTTATCTAAGAAATCTTTTTTTTGAAGCATCTGTTGCTTTCATAGTTGCTGTATTACCTAAAAATTTAGCAGCTACTTCAATTCTTTATTCTCTTTCTTCTTCCTCTTTGTCTTTTATTTCTTGTTCTTTTTGTTATTTTTCTTTTTTTTCCTTTTCTTTTTCAGCTTTAGATTTAAAGAATCCCATTTTTATTATTAAAATTTAATGAAATATAATATTTAAGATTTTTATTTGAATCGTCTAATTTTTATTTTTTTTATTATTTTTATTTTAGAAAAAAATTTGGAAAATATTTTATTTTTAATTAAAAAAGAATTAAATTAATATTAGGTATGCATCAATTAAATGACGTGAAAAATATATCATATTTATTGTAAATATGTTATAATCTAATTATAAATTTTTTTAATGGTTTAAAATTTGAATGGTATTTAAACTATTTGTCACTAATTTTTCTAAGGAATTTTAATTTAATAATTATAATTTTTTTTAATATTGTATTAAGTTGTAAATTAATTATTTAAGTAATCGTACTATTATTCTTATTTATTCTTTAAACAAATTTATACATATTTTAAAAAAAATTTTTAAAACTTATCATTAAAATAATTAACAATAATATTTAATAATTTTAAAATATATTTAACATTGTATACAATATTTAACTATTTTATAATTTTGAAATATTTTATTATACTCCTTATTTATAAGTCTATAAAAAAGTTCTTAATAGTTATACTAAAAAAATAATGTACTTTTTATTTTATATTATTTAGTTTATTAAGATTATTTTATTAATGCATTTTTTTTATAAGTTCATTTACTTATTAATTTTTTAAATCAAATTTAGGAGTTTCATTTTGTATAAACAATTTAAATTATCCTATATATTATAAAATATGAAATATATTTATAAAAGAAAATATAAATTGATTATTTATTGTACATTAAAATAATACTTTTTCTTATTATACAAATTAAAAATTTAAATTCTCATATAGTTTTATATATAATATATTTATAAAATTTTAGTTGTATATTTATTTATCTTTATTATATATTTTTTAGAATTTTTTATTTATTAAGGCATTAAGTATTATATTTATTTTTTATTGATGAAATAAGTTAAATAAAAATTAATTTTTCGTTCATTAATATACTTATATACTATATTTTAAATAGGTGGAAAATTGAAAATATAATGATTTTTTTTTTTTATATTTATTTGTCTTATTATTTCATGTTTTTATAATTTTATCAAAAGTATTTAAAAATATTAGATTTTTGAGAATTCATTTTTAATTTATTTATATTTCATAAAAATAGATTAAACATACAAATAAAATTTATTTAAAATTTTTATATAAGTTGAGTGATATATATTTTTTTTATAAAAGTTTAAATGATGAAAATTTATTTTTATTATATAATAATTTAAAAATGATGATATAATAAAATTAGAGTGGAGAATAAAGTGAAAATATTATATGAATAATCGAATTATTGAATTTTAATTATTAAATAAAACTAAGTAAAAAAAGAACTATTCAATTGAATTAAAAATAATATGTTTGTTTATGTTTTTTATTTTTTATTTTATTGTTTTGTTTTTTTAATAATATTATGTGAAAAAACAAAAATAAAAAAAAAATAAACTCAATAAAAGTAATCAAAAAAGAAAAATTTTTTGAAAATAATACTTAATTTTTTAGTAAGATTTGTTTTTTAAATTTAAAATTAGCGATAGATTTGGAAATTTTTAGGTTTTATGAGTCAGGTAAAATAGTTAGGGAATTTAATTTTAAAGGAAAAGTTTCCAGAAAAAACGAAGAAATAATGTAATTTTTTTTTTATGATTTTTTTATTTAATGAATTAATTCATTTGTAAAATGGGTTATTTTATAAATAATATGTTATATTTAAAATAATAAATTGGTAAAATTTTATAAAACCTATTTTTAGAGGAAGAGCCACATGAATAGGATGGGAATATTTTGAAAGTTAGGCACAATTCTAGCGAAAATTAAAAAAACTAGGCTAAAAATTATAATGTTAATTAAAATAATAATGGTATTTATATTGATCAAAATTTCGGGTAAAATTAGCAATTCGTTAATAATACAAAGGGGCAGAATAAAAAGGAGAATTAGCATGTATAATAAAATGGATAGCCATTTAATAAAAAAGAAAGTTAAAATTTGGGAAAATAGGGGGGGAATATAATTAATAGTTAAAATATTTATGATGGAAAAATTGGAATTTTTTCTCAAAGTTAGAACAATTTTAACAGGAATAATAATTTAGATAATAAAGGTAAAATTCTTAAAATTGGAGGAAAAAGTATAAGTTTAGAAAAAAAAAAAAATGGAGAAGGCAGGGGTATTTTAGGACAGGGGTAAAATAATCGAAATAATATAAATTTTTTAAGTTATATTCAGACATATAATAGTAATGTTACTCAAAATTTCATTTAGAATGCTAGTATAAATTAAAATAATAATAACAATAACAATAATAGTTAAAATTTAAATAGTTAATTAGAGTAAAATTAGAAAATAAGAGAAAATTCTGAATTAGTTAAGGGACTTGTTCAGTAAAATTAATATATTAATTAAGATCAAGGGTAAAAACATAATTAGAATTTGAATTAAAAAAAGAATTAGAATTTTAACCCCAGTTCTATAGTTAAGTAAAAGGTTATGAAAAACTAAAATTAAATTAAAAATTAGAATAATTAGGAGTTTGGAGTGGGGAAGGTGAGTTAATGCGATTATAAATTAAATTAATAAAATTAGTTATAAAATTAAAATGGAGAAGATTCCAAAAGGAATTCAATTAATTATTTGGTTGAAAATTAAAAAATAACTTTTGGATAATAAGATTAAGAAGAACTGGGTTAAGGTTAAAAGTAAAAAAAAGAATAATTTGATTTTTTTCAATTTTTAAATTAATTATTTTTTTCGATTTTTTTTATTTAAAATGATGTTTAGAATATTAATTAATTATTAGAATTTTGAAGTTTATTTTTTTTATTAATTTAATTAGAATTTGTGATTATTTGTGTTAAAAAAATAATAATTTAATTATTTATTTATTTGTACATTAAATATAAGTCAATCTTAATAACTTTTATATTACTAATTTTTCTATCATCATTTTGATAAAATAAATAAAAATTTGAATATATTTATAAAAATTAAAAATATTTGTATGTATTAAATAATTTATAAATTTACGATTGAAAATTAATTTTTTAAATAAAGTAAAATTTAAGAAGAATCATAGAATAATAATAATAATTAAAAGAATTAGATTTCATTTTTGAATTATAACAAAAGTGTTTTAAATCAGCTGTAAAATTTTAAATAAAACTAAAAATAGGGTTTAATGTAAAAATTGTAAAATTTTTAGTAATAGTAATAGATATAGATATTGTAATAATTGTAATAGTAATAATAAATGTTAAACCAAAATTAAGTAGAAAATTTGGATAAGAAAAATGTATATTAAGTTAGAAATGCAAGTTCAGATACCAAAGGTAATTTAAAATATAAATAATATGTAATTTTTTTTTTTAATATTTATTATTTGTGTTAGGAAAAAAAGGGGATGAAAATTCTATGATAAATTTCAAAGAATATTAATCTAAAAAATAGAAATCTAAATAATAAGGTTAAATTGCTATTTCTCAGTAAATAATGAGAAAATTATAAAAATTCCAGTAATTATAACAAAAATAAGAGTAATAGTAAATTCAAATAAATTAGAGTTAAACTATACTTAATTAATAGCAGTAATAATAGTAGCAACATTAAATAATGACTCCAAATAGAAATACTACTAAAAATTGTAACAGCAAAAAACAGTTTAACTAATAATCAGGAAATAGAAATTTAAAATTAGAAGAAAAGAAAAAAAATGAGAAAAAATTTTAGCAAATAGAATTTAGCAATTATTTTGAGAAAAATAGGAAAAGTACTGACTCAAATTTGTTGAGAAATGCTAAGATTTCTAATAATTTTTACAATACAAATTTATTAAGTGGTAATAATATAAGTAATGTGAGTGAAAATATTAATTTTAATAATAATAATTAATATAATAGCGAATAAATGAATGTTTATAGATTGATTTAGGAATAAATTTAAAAATAGTAAAATGAATTAAAAATGGAAAATGAAAAAGAAAAAGAAACTTAAAAATTAGTTGATAAAAATTAAATATAAATTAAATATTTTAATTAGCATTCAAATTAGAAAAGTTAATAGAATTTGAATGAATATTATACAGGCAATTGTTCTCCATCCAACGAGGAAAAATATTTGTCTGAATTAAGTGAATGTTCAAATAGCGAATTGTAATAAGAGTAAGAAAATTAATAATAAAAATAATTATAGGAAAAATAGAAATAATATTAAAAATAAGAATAGTAAGAACAATAATATAAATAATAAGAAATATAATTAAAAAATATATAATTGTAAAATAATGATAATTATGAAATTGAATTTAGTAAGACTCTAAATGAGTACAAAAATTTGATAAAAAATTAAAATTCAGATTTGTAAAGATAAAATACAGATAACTAAATTTTAAGTTAAAATTAAAATTTAAGCAAAAATTTTAGTCCTATTAGTAAAGGTGTACATAGTTCGAAAAATGGCAAAGAAGGTTTAGGATAATTTTCAAATTAAATTTAAAGTTTAGGAATGTCTTTGAATATGAACTAAATTTAAAATAAATAGTTAAATGAGAAAAACTAGAATTATATCAAAAATGAAGATCAAATTTAAGTTATTAATGTCAATAATAATAATAAAGTAAATATTTAATTATTTTTTTTCTGTATTTGATTATACGGTAGAGAAATATATAAATACTATATAAAATTTAATTATATTTATTTTATTTTTAGGAAAAAGGAAAGAAATAGTTGTTATCTTAATTTGTTAATAAAAAAGATAAAAATGAAAATTAATAGTCTAAAGGATAAATTCAAAATTAAAATTAAAATAATTAAAATAGAAAATCAAAAAATTAGTTACATAATTATTTAAATTAAAATTTGGGTTAAAATCAATAGTAATAATAACATGTTTAGAGTAAAGAGTATTTAGGAAATATTAATGGTGTAAAATAAAATAAAAATAATTAGAAAATTTAGCAGTTTTTGGAGCCTGACCCAGTTATAAAAGGTGGAAAATAATTGGGAAAACAAATGAAAAATAAAAAGAAAAAAAATTAGCCAATTCACCAATCAGTTCAAATACAAATTAATATTTTGAATAAGTAGGAAAGTGGATTTAATTTGAATAATTATTAAAGTTAAAATTAAAATTAAAATTCTTCTAAAGATTTATTAGGTGTGAATAATAGCTTAAATTTTTTGTTAAAAAATGGGTAAAATTTTAAGCCCTATAAGACTTTTTAAGATGGGGGAAGTAACGCAAACGAGAAATAAATAAAAAATTAAAATTAATTTTAAAGTTCATAACAGCAATTTTAAAATATAAACTAAAATTCTAATTATAACTCTTAAAATTTTTAAAAAGGGGTTAAAAATTTTATTTAAGCTAATAAAATTATTAAAAAACCTAACAATTTATAAAATAACAATAATTAATGCAATCATGGAAATTAAAATTAATTACAGAATAAGAGTAATAGAAATAAAATGATGGTTTAAAAAGGAAAAAATAAAGAATTAAATAAAGAGGATATAAAAAAAAATAAAATTAAGAGCAAAAGTAATTTTTATATAAAAAATTTACTTTTTTTATTATTTATTAATAATAATATGAATATTATTTAATTTAAATTATGTTAATTTTTTAGACAACGCAGTTTAAAAAAAAGATAGCAAATAATTATTGTAATAATAACAGTATAGTTAGACTTAAGAAGGATTTTATTAGAAAAATAAAAAAGTAACTCAATTTTAATAAAAATAATTATAATAACAATAATTAAATAAGAACTCTTCTTTAAGTAATAAAAATGAAAAAGAAAAGAAAAAAATTTACTTGAGTATGAATGATTTGGATTCAAACAATTTTATTTAATCTTAGAGCTAAAGTTTAATTTAGAGTTAAAAAAATTTTGAATAAGATTTAAAAATGGAAAATTTTAATGAATTATAAATTTCAGAGATTTAAGAAAGTTAATAGAGCTAGAATTTATTTGAAAATGAAAAAGAAAATTTAAGTTAATATAAAACAAAAAATGGTGTGGATGATGATAATTTAGAGCAGAATTAAGAAAATTAAACTTAAAATATAAATTAAAAATAAAAATTTTAAATGAAATTGTAATTTAACGGAAAAGATAATTTTATAGAATCTGGGTAGGGCAGTATCGATTTAAGTGAAACTGAAATAAGCGAAAAACGCGAAAATAATTAGAAAAAAGAGCTAAGTAGTCTGAGTATTTAGGGAAATTAAGGAAAAAAAAATGATATAAAGAAATATATTAGCAATTAAAATTACTAAAATGCGCAAAATTATGGATCCACTTAAAAATTGAGTAAAAATTAAAAATTAAAATAAATAAAAAATTAAAAAAAAAGTAAAGAGAGTGGTTCTTCTTCCCCTTAAGAACAACATTCTATTTCTTCTGCTCATTAGTTATACGAAAGTAATTAAGAGGAAAATTAAATGGTTATAGATAAGAAAAGTTTGACAAACTAAAATTTTTTCTAGAAAAATTAGGTAATTTATTTATATTTAAATTTATCTTTAATTTAAATTTATTAATAGTTATTATTTTATTTATTTATATTCAAATTTATCAATTTATTTATTTATTAAATTTAATATTTACTAATTATATTATTTATATAAAAATTTTTTAGTATCGAAGAGGCTTTGAGTATTATAATACTAGGATGGAAATGCATGCTATGTATCCAAATGATAATGATTATTTTAATTAATTATATAGGTAACATTTTGAACAGTCTTTCAGTTCTATAAATTTTTTGAAAAAATATGAACCTATTGAGAACTTGGAAGAAGCTGGTGTTGTCATAAAAGAATTGCCAGAATTATAGGATAAAAGTAAATTAAATTAATTTAAAATAATATAAAATAAATAAAATAAAATAAAATACAAATTTTCATTATTACTTTTAAAATTTATTATTATGATGCTTTATTTAATAAATTTATATGGTTGTAATTTTTAATAAGAATTAATTTATATTTTTTTTTTTATAAAGATAGAAAAACAATTGTTTTTGATTTGGATGAGACTTTAATTCATTGTGTAGATAATTATGATTAAGAAAGCGACGCGACTGTGCAAATTACTATTCCAGACGGAGAGACTTATGGGGTATTATAATTAATTTTTTTAATAAATTAATTCCTAAAATCAAATATTAATTTAATTTTTTAAAATATAATGATTTATTAAAATAAAAGGCTGAGATATCGATAAGACCTTTTGCGATAGAAATTTTATAAGAGTTGTCTAAAGATTTCGAGATAATAATTTTTACAGCATCGCACGAATGTTATGCAAGTAAGGTGATTGAGTTATTAGACCCGGAAAAAAAGTATATATCTCACTAATTATACAGAGAAAACTGTTTGGCTTTGGACAACGACATGAATTTAAAAGATTTAAGAGTTTTAAAAAACCGAAATTTAAAGAACTTAATTTTGGTAGACAACGCAGCTTATTCGTTTGGAAATTAACTTGAAAATGGAATTCCAATTATTCCTTATTATGAGAACAAAAATGACTAGGAGTTGAGATTTTTGAAGGATTTTTTGAAATAGCAGATTTTACCGTTGTAAGATGTGAGGCCGTTTTTAAGCGAATATTTTAAGTTACATATTTGTGGAGACGTTGATGGATGTGAAAAAGCTTTGGAAGCTATTTATGGGATTCCTTATATAGAAAATTTGGGAAATTAAGAAAATTCGTAAAATTCTGAAGATTAGGTAAATTAGGTAGAAAAAATAGAGGAAATTTAAATAAATTAAGAGAGCAGCTAAGATTGTTTAACAAATAAAGAAAAATAGGAAATTAAATAAAATTAAGAAAATTAAGTTTTTTCTAGGAGTTAAAGTGACTAGATTAGTTAAATAAGTTAGGAATAATCGGATATTTGTGACGATTTGTACATTTAATAAAAATAGTAGTAAAAATAAGAATCTTAATAAGATTTTTAATAATAAATCGAAAATTAGTAACAAGTATTTTATGAGTAGGATGTTGCTGGCAATATTTGAATTTGTAGTTAGAATGTTGTATCTAGAAATAATAATTATATATTAGACAATAATAAAAATAATAACAACAATATATACAAAGTATTAAATATATATTTCAAGAACTTATATATAGTTTAATATACAAAAATGAAAAAATGTAGCTTTTTCATTTTTAGTGTAAATTAAAAAGATAAATATAATAGTATAAAATATGATATAATTTTTTTAAGGTTTTGGCATAGAAAAGAAGGTTATAAGCAAAAATAAAAGAATATTATATATTATACTTAATTATATTAAAATCAAATTATTATTATAATAAAAATATAAATAATACTAGTATTTTGTAAATAAAATTTTATTCTATTTTGAATATTATATAATATTATAATTAATTAAGTAGTTTTACTTATATAATATATATTAATTACTTATAAATAATTTATTCTATATATATTAGATATTAGATATTTGTGAATATTTATTCTAATTTAAATTTTTTATTTCAGAATTAATAATAGTCTATATTTATTGTATATTTTATGATTATTATTAAGTGGAATAATTATTTAACACGCTAATTTTTATCATATTACGATTTATTTAAGATAGTTATTGTAGTAATTTATTAATTTTTTTGGAAAAAATTATAGAATTAAAGAATTGCTATTTAAAATTTTAAATAATAATATCTAAAAAAAGAAAAAGGAAAAAATTATAAAAAAGGAAAAAAAAATTTAAAATAAAGAAGAAAAATATTAAATGTTTTAAAGTGAGTGCAGTATATATAAAAAATTTTTCGTAATTAGTTTGATTTTCTTTATTATTTTCGGCACACAAGCAAAAGAAAATAAAGTTTAAAATATTAAATAAGAAATTTCTAAACATACAGAAAGTTTTCAATGCAAAGGATCTAGTCCTTTTTTTAATATAAAATATGGTTAATAAAATCCAAAATAGCTGAAAAATTAAATATTTTGTAATGAAGTTTCTTAAAGGACTTGTTGTAACAATTAGAATTTCGAAGCCTTGAAATAAGCGTAATAAATAAAAAAACTATTGATTTTTTTAAATAAATTATAAAATTTAAATATAGAGAAAAATAAAAAATACTTATAAATAATTTTTATAAAATAAAATAACTATTAAAAAGCTAGGGTTAATAATTTCTAAAATTTTAATTTTAAATAATTCTAATAATAAACATAATAATATATAAATTAAAAATAATTTTATTAAATATTTTATATATTTTTTATATAATTAATTATATTAACTAGTTGGTATATGTTTAACTACAATTTGAACGAAGTTTCATCTTAGTGTTAAATTTAGTTTAACGAGATAATTTGTTCTGAGTGCGATGCAGATATAGGCACTTAATTAAGGAAAGGAATATGTTAAAATATTTGTGATAATTTTTATAATAATTGTGTAAATGATTTATTTAAAATGGAGGAAAACAGGGTAAAATATTGTAATTAAAACGACATGATTTGTTCCCCTTTGAAGTCAATTTTTACAGACAGTACCAGTTTTTGCGATAATATTGGGTTTAAAGTGAATTAAAATTCCGATTATTAGGTTTGGATGGAAGATTTAAAAGAAAAATAAAGTTAAGAAAGTATTTAGCCTGTTTGTTGGGACGGAAAGCCTAGTTAAAAATATTTTTATCCTGCAACTGAAATTTAGGAAAAATAAAGTTCTAGTTGGGGGGGCAGTGAATAGGGCTAATAGGGATAATAAAGTAAAAAAATTTTTTAAGGCTTAAATAATGAACGTTTGATGTTGTATGGAAGTTTTATTTTTATTATTTTGTCTATTTTGGTGGGATTTTGCCTTTATTGTAGATTTTTGAGGGAGTCTTCTTTGAAAAAGGAATAAGAAGTTTAAAAATTGTTAAATAAAAATAAAGTAAGTAGTAATAATAATAAAAATACTTAGGCTTTTAAAGGCAGATCTGTTAAATTAGAATGAAATTATATATTAATAAAATGGAAATTCTAATGAAAGTATTATTAAAAAAAAAAGAGTTAAATTTATTTAACTTTGGCTTTATTTATTTTATTCATATAAATATTAATATATAATTATTTAAATGACATTATATAAATTAAATTTGTATGAAAAAAATAAATAAAATAATTAAATTAATTCAATAATCTTAGTTACAATTAGTAAACTATATATTTTATTCATTTATAATTTGTAGTTGAAAATTGTAGCCTTGTGTGCTTTTTTTTTGAGTCTACTGAGTGAAAATTTTAATTTTATTTTTTATTATTATTTGTATTATTAATTTAGCTGTTGAAATTTATAGTATTGGTTTTATTTAAATGGGATGTCTAATTTTATTAATTATAATACAAATCTCTAGGATACAATTTTTAATATACATCTAAAACTGATTTGTCGCTTGTGGCTATCATATGTCCTTCCCCTACTTTCATCTATTAAATTTAAAATAATATAATTTATAAAATTAAATTAAACTTATTATATAATATTATAATAGTATTATTTGATTAAATAGTAGTATTAAGTTTATATTTTTTATTCATATTACTGTTTTAATTTTTGGGTTTTTTTCTTTTAATATTTTGCAATCTTTTAGAATTCTCATAGAAGTTTCTACTGGATTAAAAGCTTCCATTTAATCTAATTTTTTGTTATTATTATTACTATCATCATCTATTTCATCAAGGATATCTAAAGATTCTTTTTTTATATAAAAATTATATTTTATAAAAAAAAAAAAAAAGAATAACAATTTTTTTTTACCTTTATTTTTATGTATAGATGGATAATTTTAATGTTTATTTTTATCCAAAGAAAATAAATTAGGAGAGCTTTTTAAATTATATCTACTTTTATCTACTATGGATACTATTAAAATTATAATAAAAATGCTATAAAATTATAATTTACTTTAAATTATTTATTTTTTTTTAATTTTATGCTATATATATTTTTCATTAAATTTAAAAAAAAAGTTTATTTTACATGGTTAAGAATTGTACATAGTTTCTGCAGCTTAGAAATGAGTCTTTTAATGAAGAGAGGGCAACAAATTTTTTGCAATTTCTCTTGCAACGACAGCCCTTTTTTTTATATAATTGGGTATTTTTTCACTTTCATTAAAAATACTGTTTTCTTCCATTTAAATATCACCATTTTTCTTTTTCTTTTCTTTTCTAAAATCTGTATTCTATATAAAAAATTAAATTAAGTATAAATAAGAAATAAAAATAATTTTTTTATAAAAAGAAATAATAAAAAAAATTATTTTTGTTTTCTAAAGTTTAATATTAGTTTTAAATAATTTAATTATCGTTTACTTCAACTTGGGTTTACATGTGTTATTTTAAAAATGCCTATATTCTTTCTAAACTTGTTTTTGAAGTAAATTTCATATCTTATTATATTTCTTTTTATTTCTCTCTCGGTCTGTATGTGTGGTTGGCTACTATAGTGTTCGGAAAATAGTCCAAATCTCCCCATTTTTTTTGAGCATCCTAATAAAAAATTATAATTAAAAATGATTGTATATTAAAGAATTATAATTGGTAGAAAATTAATGGTATTAATATATATACAATAATTATTAATAAATGATCATATAATGTGTATAATAAGGTATAGTAGATTAGCATTAAATATAATAATTAATATATTTGATAATTTAGCTTTATTATTATATTAATATTACCTTTATCCTATCTTTTTCGTGTTTAAAGCCTTTTACATATATTTATGCATCTCCTATAAACTTTTCAGGAAATTCATCTCTTATTTTATAGGCTTTAGGGGCCCTCTAAAATTTTAAATTTTAATTAATTTTAAAATTGCCTAAAGTTATATCTATATAATTATACTTAATGTTATATTATTTTCCATTATATAAAGATTTTTATAAGTTTTATTTTATTAACATTATCAATTTTAATTTTATAAATAAATAAGTAAAATAGAAGTAAACTAAAAAACAAATTAATTATTTACGTATTCATTAATTTATACTGGGTTTTCTAGCATATTAATAACAAAATTTTCGACCCTTTTTTTATAATTTTAGGACATTTTTTCATTTAAACCTATTTAAATAATTGTTAATAAAAATGTTTATTTCTCATTTTTATATAGCTTTCATATTTACCAAATATTTTATATTATTATTAGATAATTATTAATAATAAATGAGAATATAATAAATTGAGATAATTACCTTTTTTTCTTTCTTATTCTTCAATAAATTTATATTTTTATTTGTCTTGTGAATTTTTAATTTAAAGTTATTTTTAATATTAATGATAATTAAACATTTTTTCAAATTTAGTATTTTTTATAAGAAAATTTGGTCTTTTTGGTTTTATGTGTTGGTTTTATTTTATTTTTGTGAATATTTGTGTTATTTTATTATTAAAGGAATGCTATTTTTGTGATTAATTCTATAAATAAATGTGATTATTATTTTTAATTAAAATTACTTTATAAATTGCCTTATAAATAAATCAACTGGTAAGTACTGAATAATATATTATTTTTTTTATAAATAAATCTAATTCAATTTAGTGAAATTTTATTTATTTTCTTTTTTTACCTATGCTATAAAATTTTACTTTTGCCTCTAATTAAAAATGAATCTAGAAATTATCAAAATACCTCTTTATAAAGAGCATTACAATATAACTTCTATTATTTTTGATTTGTTCGGAATATCAATTTTGATTTTAAAAATAATATCAGAAATTATAAAATTTTCACCAAAATAAAGTAATAAATAATTTCAATATTAAAAATCGAAACTTAGAAACTAAAAAAACAAAAAAAATCAAATTAATAAAATTAAAAATAATAAATAAAATAAATTAAAAATTAAGAAGCCATTTTAAAAGGCAGATAAAGAAAATAGTTTAAAAAACAGAAAAAAATTAGCTTTCAAAAAATGATACCCATAATAAAAATAGTAGCAGTTCTAGGAAAAACATTTTCAAAGCCAATAACTTTAGTTTTAAAGCAATTTACAAGGAATAAAGCGGGAAATATGCGTCACTATTTTATAATAGGAGGCTAAAAAGTGTTTTACTACGAAAAGTGTATTAACAGATTATTTAACAGCAAATCAATAAAAGGCTACTAGCCGAAATACCCGGAAGAAGAAAAATGTATAGATATTTTTAACGATTTTTTGATAGAAGTTGTTTTATTATACGGATTTTTGGGGGGGTATGCAGTGCATGAAGTACTTTAAAAGCAAAAAATTAGTTAGGAAGCCAAAGAATAGTAGAAAAAAATTTATGCCACGGTTGAAGAAAATAAAGAAAAGTCTGAATGTGTTTTTTAAAGAATTTAAGATCTTTAGGTTACTATATAAAAAAACTAGGAGTTGATTTAGTAGCTTAGAGAGGCTTAGGAAAAAAATTAGGAGTTGGAATAGAAAATTATGGTATTTTAGTAGGGTTAAAAATGAAAGAATTTTTGTATTGTTTTTATATATGCATTTTTATAATTTTTTTTAATAATAAATTAGGTTACAAGCTCAGATTTCATACTTATTATAAAGCTTAATATGGATCTTATAATATAAATAAAATTTTAAATAATTTATATATAGTATTATGTATTATATTTATCGTTTTAATAGAAATGTGTTTAGTATTTATTAATAAGGTGATAAAAAAAATTTTTTTTATTACTTTTTAATTTTTATTTTAAATATCATCATTTTTAAAAGTTATATTTTTGGATTAAAAGATTTAATATTAATCGAAAATTTTTAATTTTTCTCAAGATTATTTCAAATTTTTATTTTAAAAGTTTAACTTTACTATACATAAGATTTAATTTTAATTTTAAGTTTTAGTTTAAAAAATTTTTTCCTTAAATAAAAAATTTTATAAATTTTTTAATTATAATTTGATTCAGAATTCATAAGTATTCTTAATTAAAAAAAAACAAAAAATAATTTAAAAAGTGAAAAATAAAAAAACAAATTTAATTCTTTAATAATTACTATATGTACTTTAATCAGTTTAAAATTTATGGTTGTATACTTTGATATCTTTATGAAAAAAAATGCTAAAAGTTAACAAATGAAATTGTACAAGATATAGAATAACATTCCTTTTTTTATACAAATAGATTTATTTTTTTAAACTCCAATTTCAAATTTATTTATTAGTCTAAAATATTGATTCTAAAATTATTTTTTAAATAATTATTAGTATATTATTTTTAAGAAGCAGATTAGTTCAATATAAATATAACATGAATTTGATAAAATAAGGAAAAATTTTTAAATATAGTATTTTACGTTTAAAATATAGTTAACTAAATGAGAATAATATATTACTTTAACAAAAATAATTTCTATGATTTTATAAAATTTTATTTTTTAATCTATATTTTATAAAGAAAAAAAAATATAAATGAAAAAAATAAATAATTCAATTATAAATTATATATTAAAATATATTTTTTTTACGATAGTCTCTCAATTTGCCTATTTTTGTAAATTTTAATTTTATAAAAAAGATCTACTAATTTTTCTGTATATAACAAATTTAAATTCAGTTATAAAACATAGAAATATTATAAAACCTTATAAACTCAAAATTAAGCAATAAATAAAAAAAATTGACTAATTTTAGATAATTAAGATAAAAAAAAATGTCGATAATAAACAAGAAAGTTATAATAGCTTTAGGGAGGCTAATGGCAAAGCCATTTGCTTAATAAATAGAAAAATTAGGTAAAAATTCTGAAGGTATAATAGGGAAGTCAATGATAAAAGGCGGACATAAAATTTACTATTACTACAATATTTTATACAGAAAAACACAGGGCAAAGAAACCAAAGGGTACAAGCCTTAAAAGATTCCAGATCATAGAGCCAAATCTTTTTTTAACTATTTTTTGTTAGAGGTTTTATTTGCTTATATATATATAGGGGGAAGAACTGCTTAAGGGGCCATTGATTTTTACTGGGAAAGAAAACATGATTTATAAAAACGAGAGTAGGTGGAAGGGGATTTGAAAACTAATACTTAAAATTTGGAAAAAATTTATGAATATTTAGATAAATAGGAAAAGGCTGCTGATTTATAGGGTTAGATTGAAGATGAACTGTAAAAATGTCAGAGAAATTATGAGAGGTTGAAATAGATTTATGAAAGTTAATAATAGTTTAATTTATGAATTTATTTTTAGATATATATTTCTTATCATAATATTTTAAGAAAGTAATTAGAAAATATATTATCATTTTTTTTTTATTTATTTTTCAAGTGTTGATTTATAAATAAAATAAAAGTATAAATTTATTAACTATATAGTATAATAATTTTATATAATATATTTAATGAATATTAATAAAAATTTTTACTATAAATATAAAATCAAATAAAAATTTAAACTAATACTAATGCTAAAATGAATAAGTTAAATGCTAATTTGCTTGAATTCATATCTTCAATAATTCCTGTTGGGTTTTTTAACAGTTCATAATGCAATTATACAGGATCTGTGTATAAGAAAGGAACTACCAAACAATTATTACTTTTTCTAATACATCCGTTTTCACATTTAGAATCGCACTCCCTTTATATTAAACGTATATTAATTGAATATTTAATTTATCTTATAAAGATTTATTAAAACAAAATTTTTTTTAAAATTTTTAATTTATCATTTTTAATATAAATTAAAGTTTATTTATAGTTTTTTTTTTTTTTACTTGCAAGTTCCAGAAGAAGCATCAGGATATTTTCCGTTGGGACATGAAGATACACAATCACTTCCGTTTTTATATTTTCCTTAAGGACAATCTAAACAGCCGTTTTCATTACAATAGCCTGAAGAACAGGAAGAAGAACAAGGTTCACAGGTATTTGATACATTATCTAAGTAAAAATCAGTACTACAAGAATTTACACAAGAACCGTTTTCATAATATTGTCCAGATGAACAAGAATATTAACCTTTATAAAAATAATAAGTAAATTAGTTAGTTAATTATACTTTAAATTATTAATTTTTATTTATAAATTTAGTAAATTAAATAATTTATATTTTTACATTTATTTCCTGAATACCCATCTATACAGTGGCATTCGCTGTTTATATAAATAAAATTATAATTAATTTTAATTTCATAAAAATATTAAATTTACATTATTCATATAAATAATTATGTTTGCATTTATTTATATATATATAATATATAATTTAATTAATTAATTTACTTGTCTCCATTTTGCTGTAAACAGTATCCTTTTCCTGAACAATAATCTTCACATGGAGTTGGGAAATCACAAAATAAGGATAAATCACTTGGACATTTCAAAGTTCCAGTTAATCCTGAACCAGAAGGAGCATTTACAGTTTCTCCATTAGAAGAACAAGTTACGGTATAATCTACTGAATTTTTAGTGATTTTAATTACAACATTATTAGAAGAATCACACTCGTATTAATAGCATCTCTATTTTAATTTAAAATTAGGAAAACAAATTTATACAAAGTAATTAATAAAAAGATTTTTATTTAATTAAATTCTTAATTTTTTAGTTATTATATTTTTTTTACCTAATTTTAAGAAACAGTTGAGCCAGACTCTCTGATAGAAGCTTCAAAGCATTTACTAGTTAATGAAAAAACATCATATGTATCGCTTTAATTTGGAGAAGAATCATTGGTATCAGTGCATTAAAAATCTTCATTTTCCAATATAGTAGGACAATCATCAGTAAAGTCTTCTAATCCAGTTGTTCCGACACTGAATCTGTAGAAAGTGCAGGCGGAAGAATCTTTTGAAATTTCTTCGAATTTTGTACTACAGGTATTTAAAAAATCACATCCTTGATTTTTTCCCCACTAAATTAAAAAAAATATTTATTATTTAATGTTTATATTTATGATTAAAATTAATACTAATTATTAATTTTAATTTTATATTAATTTTGGAAATTATCCTTTTTAATATATATTAATAATTTAAAAATAATTTAGAAAGTAATAATTGAAAATAAAAAATAAAGTTACCTGCATGTCTTCTGCGAGATCTAAGTTAACATCAGCATACCAATTTGAGTCTTTTAAAAACGCTGTAATTTTTTTATAAAAAGTAATTAATTAATGAATATGTAAATTTATAAATTTAAATTTAAAATTGTCATTTTTTAAATTTAGTACCTAATGTCATTATGCTGGTAACTGCGTCAGATTAAATAAGAGAAGGATTCATCATTTCATTAATGAACATTAATCTTTCCCTATTATAAAAATTTTAATTTAAATAATTTAAAATAAAAATTAGAATTTAAAATAACATAATTTAAATTCAAATTATTCAATAAAAAATTTAAGTTCAAATTATTAAAGAATAAAAATATTTAAATTTAAATTAAAAATATACCAATGAGAACCGGCACTACCTTAATCTCCTTCGTTTTCCAATTAGGCTCCTTTAGCAGAACTGCAGTCAAAATATTCTTATTTAAGTTAAATAATTTTATTAATTAAATTAATTAATTAATAAATAAAATTTCTAAAATAATGTTTAAAATAATTAGTAAATTTAAATTTTTTATTTTATAATATTTACTTTGGTTATATTTTTTAACAAGAGGAGAAGTTATTAAATTTGTTTTAAGTCCTCTAACTGTTTGAGATTATACGTAATTATTTTGAGATACATGAATTCTTTTACCTGTATATATTTTTTTTAAATGATAAATAAATATTTGATTAAAATTTAAGTTTTTTTTTTTATACCATTAACTGTTCTAAAATTTTTTATCATATCTCCATCAAATCCTAAAACATGGAATAATTCATGGATTGCAGTTTCTACGTGACTGTCAAAGTTCAATTACTAATTAAATAATTTATTATTACTTTTTATATTTTAAAATATTTTGTTATAAAATTATTTTTCAAGTTTAAAACAAACATATACATAAATTTTATATATTTGTCTATTTAAATTACATCATTTGAATCAGGCAAAAAACTATCATTAAAGACAATCATTCCAACCTTAATAAGTAATAAAAAATTGATATTTTGTATTAAATAATTTTATGTTAATATAATATATATTTACAGTTGGTCTATCATGATGCCATTGACAAGCGAATGCATAAGCTAATTTTTAATATATAAATTTAATTAAGTTTTTATTAAAATTTAATTTAAAAAAATGTTTTTTATACCAACATAATCTTCATCGGGCTATGTAACTGATTTAATATATATTAGAAGATCAGTTTCGACACCTTTATTAATGATAACAGAATAATTTTTTTTCAAATATAAAATTTATTTATTTAATTTGTAATAATTTTTTTATATGATTTTATTTAATTTAGATAAAACTGAAAATTACTCGTTTTAATTATAAAAAATTTGATATACATATGAATTTTAGAAATGTTAGTTAATTAGTTTTAGAATTCATTAATTTAATTATAATTATTAATTTAATTAAATTTATATACTATATTAAATATTTGTTTAAATAAAGTTATATTACCATCTTTAATATGACTGGATGGAATATTATCGAAATCCTAATCTTCAAGACAATTTCCATAGTATCCATTTCTTATTACTTTGTCATTTTAAACTTTAATTTTTTTTGCTTCAGGGTAAACGTATAAAATTTCAGAAAAATATTGCTATATAATAGAAAATTATTATTAATTAAACTGTAAAAAAATTAAATTCTAAAATCTAAAAAGATTGTAAATAAAGGGTATAATAAAACTTACAAAACATTAGAAAATGTATACCATAAATAATTTTAATATCTTTACAAAAAATTAGAGCAAAAAATATAAAATAAAAGCCATTTAATTTTTTCTAAAATAAAAATCATTTAATTTTTTATAAAATAAAAGCCTTTTAATTTTTTCTAAAATATAATAATAAATAATTACAACAGCGATTTTGACAGCATTTTCAATTTAATCGAATTTAGCAGCACTTTTATCAGCCATGCTATAATCTGTTGTAATTCTGATACTTTTAGGAATTTCTTCAATTTCCAAATCGTCCCAAGAAGTGCCCAATTTTCTTCTGTTATCAACTTATTCAATAACTGGTTTTCCTTTATTATTATATAAATTTAAGGTTTCTTCTTGTTATTAGCTGTTAAGAACTCTATTATGTCCAGAATCACTTTCTAGGTTTAGAGATTTTAACCTTTGCTATTATTTTTGTTAATAATAACAGCTTTTTTATAAAGTTGGAGATAAGTTAGCGAACAAAAATAGGAGGATAAAGGATATAGTTAGCAGGTTTTTTTAAATCATCTTTTTTTTTATAAAATATTTTTTTTTTTATTTTTATTTAATTTTTTATTGATAAAGAGATTTGCTTAATTATTATTTTTTAATAGAAACGATTAAGTTTAAGCTATTAATTAATGTTAAATTATGATAAAAAATATGAAACCAAAATGCCAGCTAACGCTTTAATTAGCCTTAAATACTATTTTTTAATTATTGTTTGCAAATATTAATTTAATAATATACTTAGAATTAAAGATTATATTAGATAAAAAATTAATTGAATTCAAATTATTTAGATAATAAATCTAAAGTTTTTTTGATATAAATAAATCAAAAAAATACTTATAAAAAACATACAAATTTAAAGTATTACATGTTTATACTTTAATTAAACTTTTTATTATCTAAAATTTCCCCTAAAAAATATCTTTTATTTTATTTATAGTGTATCTCGTAAGAGAATATTTTTATGCATAAAATATATTGTTATATGGATAATTAAAGTTCATTTAATAGTATTTTTTTGTTTGCTATACTATCGTATATCTAAAGAATAATTAAACTTTATTAAAAATAATAAATGCTTAATTAATTCGTTAATTTATCACCATATACTATAAATAAGGTTAATTTAATTTATTTATAGACTAATTATAGAAATTTACCACTTTATCTCATTATATAGAAAATAATTTTTAATTAGTTATATTAAATTATAAAAACAAATTATCGAAATTCTAACTTAAAAACAATAACACTAAAAATAAAACAGATATTGTTTAATTATATTATTAATTTTTTTAATTTAAAAACTTTTAATATAAGATCAAGCAATTTATAAAAAAAATTTAAATATTTTTTTATAAATAACGAAACTGAATGTATATATTTTTCGTTAATTAAAACAGATTTTAATTTTAAATGGGATTTTAATTATGATAAAAATAATAATTAATTAAAATTTAATTTCAATAATTATTAATATTAGCTCAATTAACTTAATTAGTAAAACAAAAATGATAAATTTAATTTTTTATTAAAAAATTAATTTTATAATTGTTAAAACTCATTATTAAAATACCAGAGATTTATATTAAATTAATTTTGCAATAAGAAAGATATAAATAATTTTACATAAAAAGTAAAATATATCGAATTTTATATATATTAAAATCTAAAACAATCTTTTTTTATATTCCAAACTTTAATTAAAAAATAAGAAAAATTATTATAACAAATATAAAACTAATAAATAATATTATTTTAAATTATCACCTTATTTATATAAAATAGAATAATTTATCCTATAATAAACTTTTGTAATTTAACGAAGTGAAATTAAAGTTTATTTATAAATACTACTTTTATAAAATTAAATTTCTAAAATCATAATAAATTAGTTTTAAGTTGAAATTTATCATAAAATTAAATTAATTAATTCTAATAATATTAGAATATTAAATTAAAATCTTTTTTAAGATTGTTTAATTTCTAATAAAATTAATTAAAATAATGTTTTTATAATAAGGTGAATATGGTTTTGAAACCATTATAATGATCCCAGATATTCTATTCAAATTTGTTTTTTTATTAATACTAAATATAATATTTTTATTAAATTAGGTTAGCTATATAGTAAATTCGAAGGTAAGGCTAGTCTATATTACTTTCTTAAGAGAAAAAAATAAAAAATTATATTAAATACTGGTTTTTATAGGAATTTAAGCACTTACTTCTAAGCTCTAATAAAACATTTTTTTTAACTCAATTTTTCCAAATTAGCAAAAAAAATAAACGATTAAAAAATACTTTTTACATTTAAATTATTTCTTTTTATTTATAATTTTGGATTAAAAACATATTTCCCTTAATTGGGGTATAATAAAAGATGCACTATTCTATTATAATGTACGAATAAAACTAATCTTTTATAGAAGATATAATAAATATATCTCTTGTCATAAATTTGTATAAAAATTTTAAAAATCCTTTAATTTTTAGTCTGTTTAATAAATTTAATGTTTTAATAAAAAAATTTATATAATTAACATTTATAATAATATATCCATATATTTGTATTTATATAAGAATTTATCTTATATTTTTTAACTACATACTTATATATATATAATTATATATACTTTTATTGCAAAGTGGAATTATGTTAATATTTTAATAATTAAATTTAGTTATAAATTAATTTATAAATAATAATAGTAGTATATCAATTTAGAAAAATAATTTTTAAAAATCATCAAATTAATATTAAAAAGATGAATAAAGCCAATATAAATATTTAAAAAGATAGGTTTTAAGATGAATCATCATCATCTTCTTTTTTTTTTTTATCTAAATCTGAAATAATTCCAGTAGGATTTTTATTTAATTCTTTTTCTAATTAATCAGAATCTGTGTATAAGAAAGGAACAACTAAACAATTTGAACTATTTCTTATACAACCATTAGTACATTTGGAATTGCATTCCCTGAAATATTATAAAAGTCATTATTTATATTATTTAATTTTATCAAATATAAATATAATTTTTATAGTTTTTATTTATTTTTTTTACTTGCAAGTTCCAGAAGAAGCATCAGGGTATTTTCCGGTGGGACATGAAGATACACAATCACTTCCGTTTTTATATTTTCCTTAAGGACAATCTAAACAGCCGTTTTCATTACAATAGCCTGAAGAACAGGAAGAAGAACAAGGTTCACAGGTATTTGATACATTATCTAAGTAAAAATCAGTACTACAAGAATTTACACAAGAACCGTTTTCATAATATTGTCCAGATGAACAAGAATGTTAGCCTTTATAAAGATAATAAATAAATTATTGTATATTTAAATAAATGGTTTTTGCCTATTAAATGAGGAAATAAGTTATATATTTGTATTTTATATTTTATATTTTACATTTATCTCCTGCATACCCGTCTATACAGTAGCATTGGCTTATAAAAAATGAATTAATTAATTTTATTTTTTTTAAAAGTTTATTATTATTTTTTTTACTTATTTCCATCCTTTTAAGAACAATAACCTTTTCCTGAACAATAATCTTCACAAGGAGTTGGGAAATCACAAAATAAGGATAAATCACTAGGACATTTCAAAGTTCCAGTTAATCCTGAACCAGAAGGAGCATTTACAGTCTGACCATTAGAAGAACAAGTAACGGTATAATCTACCGAATTTTTTGTGATTGTAATTTCAACATTATTAGAAGAATTACATTCGTATTAATAGCATCTCTTTTTAAAATTTAATTGTTTGAAAATTGATAAATTAAAAATATATTTTTTTTTTTTTTGTTACTTAATTCAAAGAAACGGTGGAACCAGATTCTCTAAAAGAGGATTCAAAGCATTTACTATTTAAAGAGAAAACATCATATGTGTCACTTTAGTCTGGTGTAGTATTGCTTGTATCAGTACATTAATATTCATCGTAACCATAAATAATGGGACAATCATCACCAAAATATTCTATAGCAGCTCTTCCCATACTGAACCTGTAGAAGGAACAGGCGGAACTATCATAGGAAATTTCTTCGTAACTTGAAGAACAAGAGGTTAAAAAGTCACATCCTTGATTTTTACCCCACTTTAATAAAAATATTAACAAATTATTTTTATTTAATGATAAAAAATTTTAATCTTAAATATCTATGTTTAGAATATTGTTTTTTTATAAAAAATTATTATTATTTTTTAAATCTTAATTTACTTGCATTCCTTCAGCAAGATCAAAGTTCACGTCAGCATACCAATTTGTGTCTTTCAAAAATGCTATTTTTTTTTATAATATTTATAAAATTAATCTTTTTTTTATTAGTAAAAAAAATATTTTAATATTTACCTAAAGTCATGATACTGGTTACTGCATCTGATTAAATAACTGATGGATTCATCATTTCATTATTGAATATTAATCTTTCCCTTTTTATTTTTTATTTTTTTATTATTAATTTACTAATAAAATATGCATATATTAATGATAATATTACCAATGTGAACCTATACTTCCTTCTTCACCCTAGTTTTCTAATTGAGCTCCTTTGGAAGAACTACAGTCAAAGTATTCTATAAATATTTAATAATTATTTTTGTAACATATATATATATAAAATTTTTGTTACCTCTATTATATTTTTTAACATAAGGTGAGGCAAGTAAATTTGTGTCTAGTCCCCTAATTTCTTAAGTGAGTAAATAACTGTTATAATCAGGATGAATTCTTTTACCTATAATAGTTAAATAAATCTATATTTAAATTTTAAAATTTAAAATTTAATATATTATAATCTTACCATCAACTGTTCTAAAATAAGAAATCATTGGCCCAGAAAAACCTAAAACATGGAATAATTCGTGGATAACTGTTTCTACATGTCCATCAAAACCTTTATCCTAATTTATAAATATATAGTTAAATTTTTGTGAAAAATTTTTAAAAGATAAAATGTAAATTATTTACATCATTTGAATCTGGCATATAACTTTCATTAAAGACTATATAACCTACCTAAAAATTTATTATTAATATATTAATTGATTTTTAAAATATTGCTATTTCCTAAATTTAATAATTTCATTTAATTTTTTTACAGTTGGTCTGTCATGGTGCCATTAACAACTAGATGCATAAGCTATAAAATAATAGATTAAATAATTAAATAACGTGAAAAATAAAAATTAAAAATATTTTGATATTTTTATATAAAACATAATTCTGCTTACCAACATAGTCTTCACTAGGCTCGGTAACCGATTTAACATATATTATGAGATCAGTATCAATTCCTTTTTTTATAATATAATAAAATATTAGTCATATTTATTATATAGTTTAATAATATTTTTATACATATATTTAGAATTCTGTATGTATAAAACCAGTTTGATTAAAAAATTAATCATAACTTTATTTTTATTTATTAATATTGTAAGATAAATAAACTGACAAAATAATAAAAGCATTTAAATATATTATCAAAAATACTAATTAATTTTTTAAATTTGGGTTTCTAAAATAAACTTATTTTATTAAAATTTACCGGTAGTAACATGGCTATAAGGAATATTATCCAAATCTTCTATATAAGAACAAAATCCTTCATACCCATCATTTATTTCTACATTATCTTCTACTTTTATATTATATAATTCGGGATAAACATATAACACTTACTAGAAGTATTCCTAACATTAGTATTATTAAAATTTTAAATTAGAAAGTAAAAATAAAAATTATAGAGTAATTTAATGGTAATTAATTCTTAAAAATTATTCTAGTATTAAAAAATTAAAAAAAAACAAAAAAAATAATTAACTATTATTTTTCAATTAAGTTAATTTAATTGGTCATAAAATTCTGAATAATTTATTTTTTTGATTAAAAATTTCTAAAATTATTATAGTAAACTTTTTTATGTATAAATTTTTTTTAAATATTTTTTTTAGAAAAATAAGTTTTTTTTTACAATAGCAATATCGATTCCATTTTTAATTTGATCGAAATAAACACTAGTTTAATCAGCCATACTATAATCGGGTGTTATTCTAATTGGGGCTGGGGATTCAATCAGTTCTAATTCGTCCCAATTTTTTGTAGCTAATTTTCTGCTTTTATTTATTTTATTAGGTCTATCTATTACAGGTTTTCCTTTATCATTAAATTTTTAATTTAATTTATTTTTTTTTGCAATTTTATCACCTTAGCTTAAAATTCTTTTGTTTATGTTTTCTTTGCTCAGATTTTAAGATTTTAAATGCTCTTACTTTTTTGAATGATAGCAGCCGCCATTTGGTAAATCGCTTTGTGTTGTCTGTGAAATACTAAGGTATATTATTAGAATTATTAATAAAGGAGCGAAAAATTTTTTTTATAGCATTTATTTTTTATTTTATTTTGTTTTTTTTTTTAATTATCTTAATTATTTTTTTTTATTAATTTATAATTTGATTGGAATGAGTTATTTCATTTCTATTCATTAATTTCATATAATATTCTTTACAAGTAAGAAAAAGAAAACAAACATGGAAATGAATGAATTATTAATTAAGTCAATAAATTAATTACTTATATTATATATTTTTTAAGCGTAAAATAAAATAAATATGTAAGTTATAACAGAAACTCTAGAATCTTTTTTAAAAATGAATAATTTTTTTTAAATATATTATAAATATATTGCTTATTTTTTTTGTTAATTTTATTTTAAATATAAATATAATTTATATTATAAATAATAACAAATTTAACAGCCTTATTTATTATATTTTAATAAAAAAGCTTTTATTTCTATTTTTATAAACATATAAATCTAATATTATCATACTTTTAAATATATTGATTAAAAAGAATTAATTTATAGGTTTAAATCAATTATAAGCAATATTATTTCTATTTTAAAAGAAATTGTGTTTTTATTTATATTTCAAATAAAGTAATTTACCAAATTATTAGTAAGTTATACTACTTTTTTTTTTTAATTATAAAAACTTTTTGCACAATAATAATGTATATGATAAAATCAAATCATTCATATCCTTTAAATAATTAAATTTATCATTATTTAAATTTATAAGTTTAAAATAATGTAAAAAAAATTAAAATCTTGTTTTAAAATGATTGAATATAAGAACAATTATAATTTTTAATCATACTATACAATATTAAATTTAATACAACAATTAAATTAAAATAGAAAAAATGTGAATTATTATAATATAAATTATGCGTTTTATTAAATTATTATGGATTAAAAGTTTTAATAATTTGAATTTTTATAGATTTTTATAGAAAGCTTAAATTAAGCCTTATAATTTTAAAAATTGTTCAAATCGAAATTTTGAATAAAGTTAAAATAGTATTCGTTAGTTTTTAAATATTTTTTAAATATATATGAATTTGCATGCTCTATTAATATTTCATTAAGGTTAATATCCATAATGTATAATATATATATATAAATATTGGCATAAAATAAAATATTTGCAAAAAATAGAAATTAAATTTAATAAAACACTAATACAATTAGACTTATGTTTAGATTATATTTGATTTAAAATGTAAATTTTTTTATAAAAAAATATAATACAGTTATTTTATGAATATCAATAAAAATAAAGTAAATTTTTAGCATTAATTTTAATTCATAATCCTCATTTGATATTTTATGTATACAATTATTTTTCAGAGGCATTTTTAATATTAAATCTTATATATTTTATATAAAAAAATAATAGATAATTTTATAATTATAATATTATTTATGATACAATTTTTAAAATCTCTAAAACAAAAAAAAAAAATTTAATATCATTACAATTTAGTGAATGATTTTTTTTGATTTTTTTCTTATAAAAATTTATAATTACCTATAACTTTTTTTATTTTTTATTTACTTGAAAGATATATAAAATATAGTTTATTAAATGCCTATAAGATAAATTGTATAAATAAAAAGAGCAAGGAATTATTTTTTACAAACAAAATTAGATAATTCTGATAGATATTTAGAAAACTTTAACTTTTAAAAGTGGAAAATTAAATTTTGTTTTTATATAGTAAATATATCTTAGTTTTTATTAGAAAATTTAAAAAATCCTAATAAATGGTCATAATGTTAGTTAGGTTATTTTTTAAAAAAATTATTGATTAATATACTTAAATAAATATTTTTATTATTATTATTTAAATTTTTTATCAGAATATAATAAAATTAAAATGATACCATATAAAAGTTGATAAAAATAGTTTTAAAGCAAAATTTGCCAGAGATAAAATATGCATAGAAACCTAAAAAAATTTATATTTTAATAAATTAAAAAAAAATTAATAATATTTTTTTCACTTTAAATTTAACTATAATTATTTTAATTTCTGTTATGTTATATCAATTTTTTTATATCTATTATTATATGATCATTTATTATTTATATTTTGCATAATTTTAAAATAAATATTAAAAATTGTAATTAATTATAGTCAGATTTTATTGAAATTAATAATTTATCATACATTCATATAATAAAACCTATTAAACCACTTACATTTAATCCAATAAATATTTTTATATTGCTTAAAATTAAAACCACAAAAAACATTGACCTATTCAAATAATTTCTATGAATAAAAAATAAAAAAAATTAAACACATAAATTTAAAAAAAATAATATTGATAAAAATAATTGAATTTAAAAAAACACAAAAAATTGGCTAAAAAAAAAAAAATGACTATATTGAATTCGAAAATTTTTAAGGCTTTAGGCAAGACTTTTATAAAGCCTTTTGCGAAATAATTAACTAAATTAGGAGGTAAAAATGAGCAAGGATATTTAAGGAAATATATGATAAAAGGAGGGAACAATATTTATTATATTAATAATATTATTTATAGAGTATTTTAAAATAAAAAAATAAGAGGGTATAAACCTCAGCCGCTTCCAGAGGATAGAGCTGTGGAAATGTTTAATTATTTTATTGTGGAGGTTTTTTTTTTGTATGGGTTTTTGGGGGGATTTGCTGTATATGAAGCCATTTAAAAGTATAAAAAAATATAGGAAGAATAGGATGAAACTGAAAATATTTATTAGACTGTGCATGATAATACGATAAAAATCGATAAAATTTTAGAGGATTTGGATGAGCAGTAGAAATTGGCCGAAGTTAATTCTTAGATATAGGTAGAATTGGACAAAGCTTTGGAGAGATATGTATAGTTGAATATGATATATGATTAGGTTTTGGCGGATTAATCTAAAAAATATGGCTATGTTTAGCAAAATTAGGAGAAAAAAGAGTGAAATTTATAAAATTAAATGAGAATATACGATTATTTACATTTATTTTAAATTTCTAGTATTTATATGAATTTTAATATATTTAAGATTTTATTTTATATAATATTGATTATCACTTATTCTATATATTTTCTATTAGGTTTTAATATGATTAATGATAAAAAATTTAACGAAAATAAATAAAATATACAGCAAAATAAAAATACTAACAAATATAACTTATTTCTTATATCTACTAGAAAAATTAAAAATAAAGTTAATAAAAATTATAAACGTAAATATATATAATGGGGAATATATAAGATTTTGTAGAAGATTCTGAAATTACTGAAGAAGATTAGGATTTTAATTATGAAAAATAAATGATTTAAAATTATTTTAAATTGTAAAATTAAAAGAAAATTTTAAACCTTAATTAAAATAATTAGCAAATGGGGCATTTATTTTAAAATAATGTAATTTAGTTTTTAGAGTCATAAGGAAAATAAGATTTTGGAGAAAGCTTATTTAAAAAGTTAAATTAAAAATAGTAGTAAATTTAATTTTTTAATCTCTAAATATCCCCATAAAATAAAAAAAAAGATAAAGAAGACATTTAAAAGAAAAATCATAAAAACATAGAGAATATTTAAAATTAATTAAATTTGAATAACTAATGTTTTAATATTCGGAATTAGAATTAAAGTTCAAGATTAAAACATATGTAAATGCATAATAACTATTAAAATAAAGCATAAGATATAAAAGAATTTAATATATTTTATGAAGATTAAATTCCAAAATTAGGGGAAAATAAATATATTTAGAGTAAAAATAAAAATGTTTTTTTGAACTAAAATCTGAGTCCGAAAAAAAAGTTTAAAATTGATAAAATTTAGCAATTAAAAGGTGATAAATAGAATTAAATATAAGATGAATAGGAAATAGTTGGTTTTAAACTAATTTAGAAAAAAAATATGCAAAAAAATCAATAATTTAATTATAAATGTACTAGCCCACATTCATTAAAACCTTCCTAGTACCCTAAAATTGTGATAAAAATATTTATAAATAATTTTTATTTTACAAATTTTTATTATTTTGATATAGGAATTTGGTTAAAATAGTGATGTATTGATATAAACTAATATTTTGAATAGAAAATTTATATGAAATGGAAAACAAAGAAACTAAAGTTTAAAAAGTAAAAATTATTTAAATACTGAAATTAAATAACAATATATATTAAATGCTAATTTTATTAAAAAAGTAAGATAAAATAACGATAACAATATCCCTTTTTATAGAATTAATAAAAAGATGTCATTTTAAATATATATATGAAAAAAAAAGTAAGACGGAATATATTTGATGAGTCTCTAATTTTAGGTATTTTCAAAATTCATTTTATTTAATTCTTAAACTTTTTTTCTTAATTTTGGAATATTAAATATCACATATTTATAATTTTATTCATATAAATTATTATTGATTTAAATATGCATTAAAAATTAAATTATCATAAATTAATTGAAACGATTTAATAAACATAATTTACTTTCGATTAGGATCAAAAATTAAGTATTATAATTTTATGATACAAATCATTTATTTTAAATATATAAATAATTTTTAAAAAAATCAGAGCTCTTTTTTTGTTTTAATTTAATAAATCAAAGGAAAATATATTGATTTTATTTAATAATTATTTTTATAATTAATCTAAAAATCATATATAAACGTTTTTGAATTAATCTTTTTACAAATTTTAAATTTTAGGGCTAAATTAATGAAAAACTGAAAAAAAATATAAAATATATGATTTTAAACAATTAATATTAAAACCAGGATTTAATGAAAATAGATAGGATAATTTAAAATCTTAGTTTAAAGTTAATTTGTAGATAAAATTTTAATTAATTGAACTTTTGCAAAAATTTTTGTGTCTAAATTTTATAAATGTCTAGTTGATTTAGTAGATTTGATGGAAATAAAATAAAGAAAGAAAATATTAAAATTAAAAATAAATATAAAAATCAAACTAAATTTGATTATCTTTTGAAATTTAAATAGTATAAATATAATAATATATTTCTAATAAAGTAATATTTAGTTTGTTGTTAATACCAAAAAAAATGATGTATTAAATTTTTTAGTTAAAAATTATAAAAATTTAAATGATATAAAAGTTATTTAAGTTTAACATTTATAAGTCTTTTATTTTTTATAAATATTATAAAAATATAAAAGACTAAATTTATTACAAATTTCTAAATATTATAGATTATACATAAAAATTTGACTAGGGTGGTTTTCATTTTTAAACTATTTGGATTCATATAGGATTTAAAAGACATTAAATTAAAATAAAAAATGAGCTTTATTATTAAAAATTATTGGAAAGAGTGTTAGAATTTAATTTGTTAAAAAAATTATGGGTCAAATTATAATGTCCTTAATTTGGTGGAACTCATGCTAGAATTTATTATTGCTTATATTTAATTTATTAGGTAATTAATTTAGTTTGGACGATTTAAGATAATTAGAGTTAAAAAAAGAGATTTTGAAAGGTTACATTTTTAATTTTAAAGTGAAAAATAAATTTATTATAAGAAATATAAATTTTCTAATTAAATAGTTCAAATATAATTATGATAATATTAATACATAGGCTAATTAAAAAAACAAAAAATAAACATATAATACTAGTTAATAGTTTAAGAACAGCTATAATCGCAAAAATTATCATTTTTTATAAAAAAAGAAAAATTTTTTAATAATCTTTGCTTTTAAAATTATAAGTTACTTTTTTCATCTTATTTTTTATGAGAATAATAAAATAGTAAAATGTAGAATGTATTATTTGGATATACAAATTATAAAATTACAAATGATAATATGTTATAATATAGTTTTTATATCCAATATTATTACTCCAAACAAGATATTGGTAAATATATCATTTTAAATATACAAATATATAACTTAGAAACAGTTTAATATATTTGATAAATATTAATATAAGAATGAAAAATAATTATAATTTAGTTTAAATTGGTTACCAAATTTTTTTTTTAACATATGTTAGTTATATGCTATAAAATGTTTTTAAATTTATGACCAGAATTATGAAAATAAAAAAATTGTTTATAAATCCTCAGTATGTAATTTAGTTTTGATTTTATAAAGTTTATAATTGTTTATCAATTTAAAAATAACATTATTTTATGCGTAATATATATTATAAAAATCTTCGAATATGAATTAATTAAATAATGGTAAATTTATAAAATTATTTCATAAGTTTTAAGTGTTTCTAAACTTATTTATTTTATGATACATAATCCAATGATTATTTTTAATTATCCCAAAATGTATTAACAATTAATATGTTAATAAAACTTTATTTATTTCACTTTTAATTCATAAATATTAAATATATATGATAAATATTTAAACTAATACTTTATATTTTTTCTAACTATTAAATAAAAATATATTATAAAAATCTAATTAAATTTTGATGGAAAAAATATATTTTAATTTAAATACTGCGGTTTAATATATAAAAATAATTTTTAAATTTTTTAATTATATAATTTTTTTTACTTTTATATTATATTTTTTATATTTTTATATTATGTAATGAAATATAAATTTATATATAATGTCTAATTAAAAATTTAAGAAAATAAAATTAAAAGTTTTTTAAAACTAAGATTTAGTTAGAAAATCATGTTTTATAATTTATTTAGTTTAAAGTATCTTTAATTGATATTTAAATTAAGTTTATTTACATAAAATAATTTTAATTATTATTAATAATTATCCTATTTGTGAGATCTTAATATTATAAAAATTTTCAGTCAACAATTTTGTATATTTTGTGGCGGTGTAACATAATAAAATTTCTATTTTTCAAAATAAATTATTTTTTTTTTTCTTTGATAATATTTATAATTATTATTTAACTACATAAAATTATAGTAAAATGACCGTTTCTTCCAAATAATATAAGATTTTTATGATATATGATATGAAATTAATGGTTATATTTTTATGCTGTTTTAAACAATCATTATTTTTTTAATTATTTAGATTATTTTAATTTACATTTTTATTTATAAAATAAGAAATACAAGGTTGAGCAATTTAATTATAAATTTTTATATTAATATAAATATATTTCAATTTTACCCTTATTCTTTAATATATTTACTAATTTTATTATTAAAAATATTTTACTATTTTTATTACTAAAAATATATTTTACTATTTTAATTATTGAAAATATATCTAATTATATAGAGTTCAAAACTAAATTTTATTATTTATTAACTGTCTTATTTAATTATTTTTTTTATATATAAATTATTTGGAGAGGATAAAGGAAACGAAAATTGGTAGCCACAGTTATCTAAAAATGAGTTTTTTAAAGATTAGGAAAGTATTTTTGAAGGGGATAATTTTAATTTGGATTTAACACACATAATACTTATTTAAATGTATCAAAAAATTATTCTAATAAATAATTTTAAATACCGCATTTAAATTGAAATAAGTAATAATATAGAACAAATAATTTGTGATTATAGTAAGAAATTTTGCAAGCTTAATAAACATGCTAATAAAAGGAATACTAATTTGATTAAAAACAAAATTTAGAAAATAAAAAGTAATATGAATAATAATTTAAATGTATAAGAATTAATAGTAAAATAAAATTTTAAATAATAAACATCAGGCAATTTAAAAATTAGGGTTAGTAAATTTAGAATTTACCCATAAACTCAGATATAAAAAAATAAAAAATCATTTTTAATAAAAATGATACAAGTAGAAATTAGAATGAAATTAATATAGAAGTAAAAATGCTAAATAGTTAAATTTAATTTAGAAAGAATATGAAAAATAAGTAAAATGAAACTTAATAATAGTAAAATTTTTAATATAAATGTACTAGCTTGAATTTTTAGATATCTAAGTTTTAAATGGAATATAATCAGTTGAATAGTCATTGTAGAGTGAATTATATAAATATAAAGTTAATTTTAAGTATAGTTAAAATAAAATAAAAATAAAGCTAAATTATGAAAATTTGAATAAAATTATTTTTAATTATTCAGAAAATGTATCCTTAGGTATTTAATAAAAATATTAATGTGTATTGGAAATTAGAAATTAATAGAGAAGGTGTAATATTTATTAATTATATACAAAAATAAAAGAAAACTGCGTTAAATTTTATATCAAAGTTCTAAGGTAAAGGGAATGTTTAAAATAAAGATAATATTTATAAAAGAGATTATAAATTAAAAATATTTTAAATAAAAATAAGTAAGTATATACTAAAATAAAGATTTAAACTGGACCATCATAAAATGCTTAAAATTATAATAGATTATAATAATTAAAATAAAGTGTTTATTTTTTTATTTTAATAAATTTATTTATTATATTTCTCAAAATACTTCTCTAAAAGAATTTAAAAAAATTTTATTACAAATATTGTAAATAATTTTTTACTGTTATTTATTATTTATTTTAATATAAAAAAAGAATATTTAATTTGTTTTTTTTAAACGATGCCTTAGATTTTTTATATATTTAATCTAGAATATTAAAGTAAAGTATTAAAAAATATTTTTATAGCCAAAAATGAAAAGCTGGATTTAAAAATTAATTTTTGTATACTAAATAAAAAAATATTGTTATAATATAAATATAAAATTTTAAATAATATTTGAATAGGAACTAAATTATGAAAATTTAAAAATGTTTATAATAAATACCTCCTTATTTGTAGAGCGAATTAAACTGACCTGTTGTAATTTAAAAATTTATTTATTTGAATAATATAATTAAATTCAGTAAAATTTAAAAGAGTATATTAAGCAAAACATATTTTTTTTTATTGCTTCATAATTTTGATTTTAAAATATTTAAAATTATTATTTTTTTCGATTATGTTGATAAAATTAAAAAAATATAGACATTTGAAGAATGAGTTATTTTGAATTAAAAATTAAATAGCTTATTTCTTAAAATATAATTTTGTACATAATATAATTATAAATTGAAAATAGTGTTAATATTATAAATTTTAAATAAGTTTAGAATATATAATTATATATATATAAATATACTGTAAGTAAGTAATATTTAATTATAATATTTTATTAAATTAAATATTTTCTTGATTAAATAATATAAACTATAGTAATAATTTAAAATTAGTTTTCATTTAATAATTAATTATAATTTTTATTATCTTTTTTACAATAAAGTGCTTTATTAGAAATTTTTTTAAATTTCTGGAAAATGTTTCTCACCTAAAATTTGAATTAATATTAATTTATCAGAAATTGACAAGTTTTTGAAATTTGGACTAATTTTATTATATTGAGCATATTTTTAAAATAATTGAATATCTATTAATTCTTATTCAGTCGGTTCTATTTATTATGAATTATCCAAATTATCACTTGTTTTTTATTTTTGGGTCAATTTTTTTTTTTATATATTAATTTATTATTTTGGGCTTTAATTTTCTACTTCTTAATATTCAGAGTCTTTTATAGTAATTAAATTTGTTTCATTTGTCCTTCTAAGCGCGTTAAGAGATATAACTCCATTTGGTTATAATGTGCATTTTCTTACTATTTTCGATCTTATTTGCTATTTTTGGCTACATTTAGTACTTGTACAATTTCCCATATTTAAATTTATTTATCTTTTTTTATTTATTTATTTTTTTATTTTTTTTTATTTATTTATATTTTTATGGCTGGTTAATTTTTTATTTAAACAATTATAAGGCATAAATTATTTTTATATTAAAAATTTTCTAATATATATATTACAATATATTATATTATTTATCATATTTTTTTTACTAATAAGAGTAATATAAATATAACCATCAATATTATTAATATCTGTATTACGACGAATATTTTAAATTAAAATAGACATCTTTCAATAGTTTAAAGTTTATAAATAAAATATAATATAAATATTGTTGAATTTCATAAAATAGATAAAAATTGTAAATTAAATATAAAATAAAATTAAACGCATAATAAAAATAATACTGAAAAAATTTATATTAATATATTCTCTACTATTAAATACTTTTAACAAAAATCAAACTGATATATATTAATCATTTTATACATATTATTTATTGATTTAACTTTAAATGTTTAAAAATGTAAATAAAAAATATTAAATAAGTTTTATATATATAACTCATTAGTTAGAATTTTTAAAATTAGTATAAGATTATTGTCACCAATTATATTTAATAATGTTGAAATGTTAATATAAACTTTTAAATATGTTGAAACTATGATAGTTATAATTTTTATAATTTTAAATATAAAATTTCAAAATTAGAATATAAATCCTGAATTTTTGTAATTTAAATTTTAAAATTTTAGCTTGTTTTTTTAAAAGTGTAAAATTGTAAATTAATTTACTAATTTTTATTTTTTAAAACAAATTAAAAAAAGAAAAAAATATTTATACTGTTTTTTTTATTATTATAAAAATTTATTTATCCCATTGAATCGTTACTTAATATCAAAATTATTTTTTGAAAATTACTGGATTATTTTATTGTTTATGAAAATATTTTCTGTAATAAAATGGGGAAAAATTCATTAAAAAAAATTATTTGAAAAAAAAATAATTTATAAATCTTCTCTTTAAAAATAATTTAATAATTGACTATATAAGCTTTATTTTATATCTTTCAAAATGTATTTTAACAAAAGTTACTTTAGTAAAATTTTTTTTATTTTTTATCTAAAGTGATTACTATTTAAATAATTAATATAAACAAATATCGATAATTAGTGTAAGATAATAAATCACATAAATGTAATGGGATTTTAACCATTTATTAATTTATTCAGTAAAATGGGAACATTTGTGAAATTAATAAATAAATAATTAACAATTATTTAATGATAAAAACTTAAAAATATGCGATAAAAATAAAATATTTTATGACTTAATATTAATCTTATAGTTATAAATTATTAAATAAGACAATTAATTATTAGTTAAAATTATCTTAATTCTCAGCTGCAAAAGAAACCTTAGTTTTATAAGTTTAAATTCATATAACATTTGTTATAAATGTTTTTAACCTCATATTTTGGGTATATATAAATCTTTTCCTAAATTTTTAATTACCTTATGGAAGAATGTTTTTTTTGGCTTAAACCCCCCCCCCATAAGAATGAAAAACATTTTTATTTTTTTAAATTTTTTTTCCAGATTTAGGTAAAAATTAATAATCTTTAATAATAGGTGGTCTTTGGATATATTTTTTAAGATTTTAAACAAAAATATTTAAAACAACATTAATATAATTTAAGATGTCCGTAAAAAATTAAGCTGTTGGTTATATTTAATTTTCCAATTTTTACATTATTAATAAAAAATAGATTTAAATCTAACTTTTTAGTGAAATTGAAAAATAATAACTGAATTAATATTAAAATGCTTAAAATTTCCTGAATTTTTTTATATTATTTTTGAGGAATAAGGCTTCAACAAAATTTAAGAATAATATAATTTATATTTAAGATAAAAATAATAAGAAGGACTAATCAGTTACAAAAAGAGGAAAATTCTATTTCTATATTTTTTCTGTATTGAAAAAAATATGCTATTATTTAGTTTTTATACTGTTTCGAAAATTGTTTGTTTCAAAGTTTATCTTTATTGTTTAAAAAACAAATATATGTTGATTTTTTATCGATAATCTAATATTCTTTAAACTTTATTTTATTCAAAATTATTTTTTCCATTGATTATTATATAATAAGCATTTATGAACTATTCTTTAAATTTTTACTTTTACTTACCTTTTACGTATAAGCTTATAAATTATTTTTTTTTTAGAAATTTATTACTAGTATATAAATAAAATTTAATCTTAAAATAGAACTCTTAGTTTTCTATTTTTTCATATATAATTTTATGTATCTAACTCTTCCGTGTAAAAATTTATTTACAATATTTATAAAAATAAGGTATAAAAATAGAAAAGAAATTTTAATTTTTGGCTTTTAGAGGAGAGGGTTCTCATCTTAATTTTTTTAGCTTTAAAATTTTTTTTTATTCAGACATTTAACCTATATTATTAAATTATATAAATCATTTATTAAATATAATCATATTTATATATATTGAATTAAGTATTAAAAATAAAAATAAAATAAAAATTAATCTACGAAAAGGAAATTAGAATTGAAATTTAGTTTACATTTAATTTTATCATGTTTTCATTTATTAAACCGATAGAGTAAAATTTATGCTGTGATTAAACTAAAATATTTAAAATTTTATTTTATATTGAATAAGTTGATCTAATTTTAATTATTTGGTTATTTTAATTTTATACTCTTTTCAACATTTTTTTTTATTATTTACTATTATTTTTTTAGTATAAAAGAAATAATAATTTTATTTATGGAAGGTTCGCGTAATTTCTTTAGTATTAAGAATGGTTAATTTGGTATGGCATTTATATTTTTATTATTTTAATTCAAAATTATAAAAGAAATTATATGGTTTATATTTAAAAAATAAATATGAGATAATTTTTTTATCAAAATTGGGTTTTTCTTATACCAGTTTACAATACTTTAATATGTTATTTGACTTATAAATAATAAATTATTTACAATTTTTTACAACTCTTTTAAATAAAAGAAAATATAAAAAAATTCAAATAAAATAAAATTAAAAGAAAAACAAAGGGAAAACAGAAAATTGTATATTAAAAGAATATATTTACAAAATTTTAAGAAAATTAGATCGAGTTATAATTGTTTATATAAATAGGTTTTAAAATAAAGTTATAAAAATAAAAAATAAAATATAAATGGATATATTTGGAGGTTCTTCTGATGATGAGGAAAATTAGCATAAAAAAAAATTTGAAAATAAAAAACCTTCTAAATGGCTAACAAAAGCAGAACATGATAAGTAAAAAGAGGTAATATTATTAAGAATATTTATTATGATAAAAAGTAGGTTTTTTAATCATTTTTATTAAAAGTTTTACATTTTTTTTAAAGGTATTTGAATTTTAATTGAAATTTATTATTATAATTTTTTTTTTATTTTTAAAAAAGGAAAAAAAAAGATAATACTTGTCTAAAATTAACAACAAAGGCTTTGAAAGCAAAAAACAGCGGAAGAAACATAAAAATTGTGGTAAAGAAAATTATGTGAGAAATTAGAAAACTGGTTAGTAATAATTAGATTTAAATTAAAAATAGTAACTATAGACTTAAATGCAATCAGAAGAAAAAATGCCAATGTATATTATAAAAGTAATAATAAAGCTATATAAATAAAAATAATATTATATGATATAAATATATTTTTGGTAGCAAGATAATTTTACATAGTTTGGATTTAAATATATTATATTATAATTTATAATGTTATAATGTTTGAAATAATAATAATAAGTGCTTTTATATATTTTTTTAATTTTTAGTAAATTCTTTACTTAATTTTTAATAACTTTTAATAATTTTTACCAGGTTTTAGACAAGAAGGGAAAAGAAATCGAAGAAATGAATTTGGATGATTTTATAGAACAATAGTTTTCTGAGTAAGTGCATAGATAATCTTTAAATATTCCTGTAAAAGTTTATCCTAAAGAGGATGATGAAGGTTTTACTGAGTATAAAGTATAGTTGATAAATTTGAGCAATGAAAGAATAATTCACTTAGGTATAAAATTTTTAAAAATTATTATTTTAAAATTAATAAATTTTATTATTTTAGTAAAATATTTAGTAATTATTTTAAATATATAATTTAAATTAGGCACTTAGATGAGATTTAGGCTAAGAGAAGGTAATGGTGAGGCCTTTTATATGATAGGTGTTGAAGATAATGGTAAAATAAAAAAATAATAATTTTTTAGAAATTTATTTTTTTTACAAATTATAATTTTAGGAATTTCTAAGAATTCAATTTAATTTAATTATTTTTTTAAGGAAGTCCAGAAGGACTGACTAAACAATAAATGAAGCAGTCTTTAAGAAATTTAAGTTGTATCGCTTCTTAGTTAAAAGCAACTTTATTTATGTACCCAATGGTAAACGGATACTATGGTAAAATTTAGAAAGTTATGGTAAAATAAAACATAAAAGAAACAATAAAATTGGACACAAGAATTTTGCTTTTAGGAGATTCTTGTTCTGGAAAATCGACTTTATTAGGAGTTTTATTAACTGGAGAAAGAGATAATGGAAAGGGATTAGCACGGTCTAGAATTTTAACGCATTAGCATGAGGTTTTGTCTGGTGTTACTTAGACAATTTCGCACCATTTTTTGGTTTTTAATAGTATGGGACAGGTTATTAATAGAACTATATTTATGAGATAAGGGTAAAAAAAAAAAAAATTTATATAAATTTATTTACTTATGCTTAAAAATATTGTTTCTTATATTTATTAAACTTATTAATTATTTTGCAAACTGAAAACTTTATTTCTTTATTTTATTTTAAGTTTTTTTTGTGAGGATACAGAGAATGTATTTGAAACTTTATTTGATATGAGTAGTAAGATTTTGACTTTTATTGATATTGGTGGACATAAAAAGGCGGAAAAATAGTTGATGACCTGTATATAAAAACCCTTTTAATATTAAATTATAAAATAAAATAAAATATTTGAATAAATTATTTTTTAATTTTTAGGTTTATGTAGCCACCACCCTGATTATTTATTACTTGTTGTTAGTGCAATTAAGGGATTAACTGAAGTATCAGAAAATAAAATAAAATTTTCATGTTTATTTAATTTGCCAATATTTGTAGTTATAACAAATTTAGATGAGTGTGAAAATCCAGATAATGAAGGAAAACTAGACGAGACTCTAAATGATATAAGAGAATGTTTTAAAGTATTTTTAATTTAAAATTAGCAATAAAATTTATTTAATAATAATTATTAAATAATGATTTAATTCATAAAAAAAAAAAGAGAATAAATCCGGAGAAAATACCTATTGTAGTAAAAAATCAAGAGGACGTGGAATTAATGGCAAAAACTTTTGTTGATGAAGTACCGATTCCAGTATTTTTAGTGTCGAATTTGAGCGACCCTTAATATTTAGAAAATTATCAGCTTTTAGAGAAGTTTTTGAATTTGTTACCAAGTAAAGATCCGCTGAGTAATTAAAGTGATTAATAACCGGCTATATTTTTAGTATAAGACGTGGTAGTTAAAGAGGAAAAATTGATTTTAGGGAATGGAATTGTAAAACAGGGGGTTGTTAAAAAGGGATAGATGTTGTATTTAGGTCCAGATAAAAAGGGTATTTTTTTAAAAATATTAAAAATTTTTAATAATTTTTTTATTTAATGTATATTAATATTGAATTATTTAAGTTTATTAAAATAATTAAAATGTTTTTAAAAAAGAGAATTTTTACTCTGTAGAGGTTTTAGATGTTTTTTGTAAGGGCGTTGAAGTTAAACAAGCATAAAGCAAATAGATTTGTTCTATAAGAATTAAATTGAACTAGGTTGGATCTTAGTTTTAACCTACTTAAATCAAAAAAGGTAATAAAAGAAATTTGTAATAAATTACTAATATATTGAAAGTATAAAGTATAAAAATATTATTTTTAATTAATATTAATAATAATTAAAAAGGTATGGTTTGTATTGAGTACAATCATAATAATAATTAAAAAATGCCTCCTCCTAGAGGTTGTTATAGATTTGAAGCTGAACTTTTACTAGTAAATGATAAAGATAGTATAATTTTAAAACCAGGATATTAGCCTGTTGTTAATACAACTACTACCAGGTATAGATGAGTTATAATTTAAAAACAATTTTATTGATATTATATTAAAAAATTGTGAAAATATATTATATATTATATTATATTAATTTTAAAATTTTAAGCTTTAAAAATACATTATTTTTATTATACAGATAAACGTGTATAATTGAAGTCCCTAATAAAAAGGATAAAAAAGATATTATAGGATAATCTTTAATGAGAAAACATAGTCGGTCTTTAGATGTGAAAACTTGTAGAGAATTTAAAAATTAGTAAAAAAAATAAGGAGATTCAAAACAGGATGATGACTTTGAGTTTTATTCTAAAAATAATTTTTCTTTAAAAAGAAAGCATAAAAATTCAATGAGTGATTCTAAATTTCAGCAAAATTTATAATTAGAAAATAAAAATTAGAGCGAAATTTTCAATTTGGATAGAAATGGTATAAATAAAATAGATGAAATTGAAGAATAAAAAGAAAACTAATGTTCAAATGTCAAATTAGATGATAATAAATAAAAGGAGAATTATTAGAAAGGGGAGGAAAATGAATTTTTAATATAAAATTGTAATAATTAAAATGGTAATAAAATTGAACAGAAGAAAATTTTAAAGTATAAAGATTTGGATATGAATGATGAAAGGATAATTAAATTTGAAGCAAATAAAAAGAATAATATAATTTTAAGATTTAAATATAATCCGGTTTATATTTAGCCTAATGAGTAAATTATGATATAAGATAATTCATTGACAGCTATTGGTTGGGTCAAAAAAATTTATTACTGAATTTTATAAAAATTTATTTAAATTTATAATAAATATTATTTAATTGTTTGTGTAATGTATTTATAGAATTTAATGATTAATTTTGTTTTATAAAAATATATTATAAAGTTTATAAAAATGATGTAAAATAAAACAAGAATAAATTTATAAATGATTTTAAATTATTAAATTGTATTAAATTGTAAAAACTATTATTAGAGTATTAGATAAATTTGAAAATTCTTGTATAAATAAAAAAAATTTAAGATTTTATTAAATATAATTTATTATATATTTGTTAATAAAAAATGTTTTTGAATTAATTATTATAAAGTTACATTTTTTTATTTTTATTATAAATTTTTAATAAATATAGTTAAAACTATAAAACTTTAAATGATTTTAACAGTTAAAAAATTAAGTAAGTATTTTATTATTTTTATGTATGTTTTTTGAATCTTGATCTTATATTATATAATAAAAAACTGGTTTTTTTCTTTATATAGTTAGTTATGATTATAATAATAATTAAACAGAATATTATTCTTTACTAAATAAAATAAAAATAAAATTACCTAAATAATTATTATAAAAATAATTTACCAAATAAAAAGCTTATAAAAAGAAAATAAAATAAAAAAAAAAGTTAAACTAAAAATATAGTAAAATTTTTACATTATATCTAAAAAAAAATTTAAAAAATTAATATATAGAATTATAATAGTAAATAAAGAAATAAATAAGTTTTAAAGTTAGTATAAAAAAAATAAATAGCTAAAATAAATTTTCAATGATTAAATTTTAAGATGAAGTTTAAATAATTCCAGTTTAGACTTATTTTAAAGTAGATAGAGAGGAATTATCGAATATTTTTGAGCCTGATTCTATTTAAGATCGACTTTCAATGCAAAAATTAAGAGCTTATGGTGGAATTCATGGGCTCGCTAAGTTAATTAGAACGAATTTGAAAATGGGAATAGGAGAAAATGATAGAGTAATTTTTATTTTTATTTAAAAATTTTTTTAATTATTATAATTTATTTTTTTATGTTTTAAATTTTAAAAATATAAAAATCATTGAATTGAGTTTATATAAGATTATAATTGGCTTTTGATTATATTTTATATGAATAAGGATTTTGATATTAGTTTTGAATTTAAATTGTTATAAAAATACTTTTTTAAAATAAAGAATTTTGTTTTTTAATATTATATCTGTGTTTAGTTTTAGTAAGTGATACTAACAAAAATATTAGTTTTAGAAAATTGTCGTTTTTAATTATATAAATTATTTATAGGAATTAAGAGAAGACCACTTTGGAATGAATGATCCAACTATAAAAAAAAGTAAAAGTTTATGGAGTATGGTTATGGAGTGTTTTGAAGATTTAATGTTATAAATTTTATGCATAGCTGCTGCAGTTTCTACTGTTATTGGTATAGCTTAAGAGGGATTTTAAACAGGATGGTAACTATTAAAAAAAATATAAATAATATTAAATAATTAAAAAAACTAAATGATTTGATTTAAATAAATATTTTTTATTATTGTTATAAATATTTATTATTGTTTAAAAAAAACCATCATTATATTTATAAAGATTTTAATATAATGATAATTAATTTAAATAAAATAATATAAAATAAGCTAAAATAATACATTATAATTTTAGGATGGAGGGTATGACTATTTTACTGGCAGTTATAATTATAGTTTCAGTTCAGTCTGGAAATAACTACATAAAAGAAAAGTAGTTTGAGAAATTGAATGCAAAAAAAGAGGAAATGAAGCACCATGTTATGAGAGAAGGAGTTATTCAGTATTTGGACAGTAAGCAGTTATTAGTAGGAGATTTATTAACTATTTAAATTGGAGATATTTTACAAGTGGACGGGATTTTACTCGAAGGAAGCGAATTGTAAATGGATGAAAGTGCAATTACAGGAGAATCTGAAATGATTCATAAAATTCCTATTGTGGACAACGAAGATAAACCGACTAATTTGACTCCGTTTTTAGTTTCGGGGTCGAGGGTTATGGAGGGCTCTGGAAAGGTAAAAAAAAATTGAATTTGCAAATAAAAAATTTATCCTATTTTATCTTATTTTTTGGAAAGTTTATAAAAAATTAAAAAAAAATTTAGATTAATTTAATATTAAAAATTTTATTAATTTTTGTGTTATATTTTATTACCAGATGTTGATTTGTACTGTGGGAAAAGAAACTTAAATAGGAAAGTTAAAAGAAAAATTAATTGAGGAATAGCCTCCAACTCCTTTATAAATGAAATTGGAAGGGTAAATTTTAAAAAATAAAATTAATTAATGAGCAAAATTTAAAAAAAATATTAAGATAACGATAAATTTTATTAAAAAAATATTAAAAAATAATAATTTAATTTGAAAATTAATTTTTTAAGTGTGGCAGAAGATATAGGTAAAATTGGAACAATTGCAGCTTTATTGACTATGTTGGCATTATGGGTACATTTAGGAGTTAACATATATTTAGGTTAACACTGTTTTATTTGTGTTAATTCTTTATCTTAAATTGTGAATGCATTTTTAATTGCTGTTACAATTGTTGTTGTTGCTGTGCCTGAAGGGTAATTATATTATATTATATTAAAAATAAAATTAAAAAAAAATATTATATCAATAAAGAATATAATAGATAAAAAATGAAAGTATAGCTTAGATATATTAAATATAATATATAAATAAATAATTTTTGTTATTTTTGTATTCAATATCTAGACTGCCCTTGGCTGTAACTATTGCTCTTGCTTTTTCTGTGGGAAAAATGAAGGACGAAAATAATTTAGTTAAATAATTATCCAGTTGTGAAATTATGGTAAAAAATATAAATAGCCCAAAACAATATTAAAGAATAATTTATAATTTATGATTATTAATTTTTATTATTATTATTTTAGGGAGGAGCTACTAATATTTGTTCTGATAAAACAGGTACATTAACATAAAATTTGATGAGCGTCGAAAAGTTGTATTTAGATGGACAAGATTTTTCTCATGAAAATATAAGAAAAGAGTTATTTTCTAAACATGTTTTAAGTTTATTTAATGAGGTAATAATGAAACTATAAAAAAATTAATTAATTATTAAAAATTAAATATATTTATATAAAATTTTATCATTTTATTTATTTATTTATTTATTTATTTATTTATTTATTTATTTATTTATTTATTTATTTATTTATTTATTTATTTATTTATTTATTTATTTATTTATTTATTTATTTATTTATTTATTTATTTATTTATTTATTTATTTATTTATTTATTTATTTATTTATTTATTTATTTATTTATTTATTTATTTATTTATTTATTTATTTATTTATTTATTTATTTATTTATTTATTTATTTATTTATTTATTTATTTATTTATTTATTTATTTATTTATTTATTTATTTATCTATTTTATTTAGAGTGTTTGTATAAATTCTTCAGCTTTTCCTAAATTAGACTCATCTACAGGAAGATGGGATTAAATTGGAAACAAAACTGAATGTGCTTTAATAGAGTTGGCGCATACTTTTGGTTGTAATTATTAAACTTATAGACCCAGTGATAAAATTATAAGGGTTATTCCTTTTAGTAGTTCAAGAAAAAAAATGACCACTGTTTATTAATATGGTAAATAATAATATATTAGAAAAAAAACTAAATAAATAAGAGAAAAAATTATATATATATTTATATAAATTATTATATTTATTTTATGTATTTTGTTATTTTATTCTTATTATTTTATAGCCCCTTCTTTTTTAAGAGTTTTTGTTAAAGGAGCTACTGAAGTGGTTTTAGAAAGATGTAATAACATAATTACAAGCAGAGGTTATGTTACAAATGATTATTTAAAAAAAGAGTAAATAAAATAACATGTAATTAAAAAATATGCTAATTCGGCTTTAAGGTAAATAAAAACATAAAAAAAAAATATTTAGAAAAATATTTATATTTATTTATTTAAAATTAAGAACTTTGGGAATTGCTTACAAAGATATTCCTTATACCAGTTCTTATGCAACTTTAAATGAAAATTATTTGGAATCTGATTTAACTTTGATAGCAATTGCAGGAATAAAGGTATATAAATAATTAAATTTCTTTATTTTAAATATTATATTTTTTAAAAATTTCTAGAACCAATTTATTTTTTTTAGTAAACAAATAAATAATAATTTAAATTTAAATTATTTTATTTTAGGATCCATTAAGACCAAATATTAGCGAAGCTATTTAAAGATGTAAAAATTCAGGTATTAGGGTAAGAATGGTTACGGGAGATAATATTTATACTGCAGTAGCTATAGCAAAAGATTGTGGTATTTTAAATGGGGAAGATAATAAAAGAGAATAATATGAGGTTCTAGAAGGAAAATAATTTAGAGAATTGGTAGGAGGTTTAACGTAAAAATTTAAAAAAAATATTTTTTTTATATATTACAATTTATATTGGAAAATAAAATTCCAAAAAGAATTAAATAAAATTTATAATAGATACGAAAATCCTTATGGATAGACCCCAGAAGAAAGAGGATAGCCTAAAGTAGGAGATTATGAAATGTTTAAAGCAGTTGCCAGAGATTTAAGGGTAAAATAAATTAAATAATTATAATTTAAAAAATAAATTAATAGTTAAAATTTAAAAAATAAATAAATAATAAATAAAAAATAAATGCTAGTTATAATTGTTTGTTTTTTTTTAAATAGAGATTTTAATTTTTATTTAATAAATATTTTAGGTCATGGCTAGATCAACCCCAGATGATAAATATATTTTAGTGACAGGACTTTTAGAAATGGGAGAAGTTGTGGCAGTTACAGGTGACGGAACTAATGATGCACCTGCATTGAAAAAAGCAGATGTAGGATTTGCTATGGGTATATCTGGAACAGAGGTAATAAATATAAAAAATATAAAAAAAATAATAATTTAAAGTAGTATAAAAAAAAAAAAAGAAGTGAAAATAAGTATGAAAATTTTAAAAAATTTAAAATATAAAAAAATATAAAAAAGTAAAGGTTTTACACAATATTTCAATAAATAAATAAGATATTTAGATATAAAAATAAAAGAATTTAAATATTAAAATAATTATTTAAATTTAAATTTAATATACTTATAAATGTTATTAATATATTTTAGGTCGCTAAAGAAGCAGCTGGGATTATTTTGTTAGATGATAATTTTGCCAGTATTGTTACTGCTTGTAAATGGGGAAGAAACGTTTATGAAAGTGTTAGGAAATTTATTTAATTTTAATTAACTGTAAATGTTTCTGCTTTGTTTATGTCTTTTATGAGTTCAGTCGTACTTTAGGTTTCTCCTTTAAATTCAATAGAAATGTTATGGTGAGTTTTTTTTTATTTTAATAGTTTAAATATTTGTATATATATATTTTATTCGTTTAGAATTTAGTCTTTGATATAAATATTTTGAAATTTTTATATATAAAAATTTATATTAGGGTAAATATTATTATGGACACTTTTGCCTCTTTAGCGCTTTCAACTGAGCCTCCAACTGATAAATTAATGGATAAAGGACCTTATAGAAGAAATGAATCTATTATTTCCCCAAATATGTAAAAAAAAATACATAAATATTTTATATAGTATAAATTAAGCTTGATAAATAAAACAAAGTAATTTTAAGTAAAAAATAAAATTTTTTTTTAGGTGGAGAAATATTTTTGGGCAATCAGTTTATTAGATTGCAGTTTTGACTTGGCTTTTATTTAAAGGGCCAGAATTTTTTGAAATTGAATCATCATTGAAAATGGTTTCGTATGATCCTTAATAAGCAATTCATTTCACTATATTTTTTTAGACCTTTGTGTTGATGCAGGTACATATTTTATAAAAAAATTTAAATATTGAAAACTTAAAAATACAAATAATAAATATAAAATTTATGTAAAAAGATATTTAACGAGTTCAATTCAAGAAAATTAGAAAGAAATGAAATAAATATTTTTGCAGGTTTATTCAACAATTGGCTATTTTGGCTGATTATTGTAATAACTTTTGTTGTTTAGTATGGCTTAGTTGAATATGGAGGTTAATTTGTAGGAGTTACAAAATTGAATTTATATTAGCATTTATGGTGTGTAGCTTTTGGTGCAGGTTCAATTGTTACAGGAGTAAATATTGAAATAAAAAAATAAAAAATCATTATTTTTACTTTTATAATATTTAAAAAATTTTTAATATTTTTTAATTTTCTTCTTATCTATTATTTAAACAAATAGGTTTTGATAAAGATTTTCCCAAACGTAATTTTTAATTAAATTACTTTGTTTAAAGAAGATCCTTTGCATATAAGAAATTTGAATAGATCTTGGACAAAGATGATTAGAAGAAGAAGTTCTTTAAGAATGGGTTATGATCCTTCTTAATTTGAAAAGGCAAAATAATGAACATAATTATTTAAATTATTCAAAAAAATAAATATATAAAAAAAAAAATGATATTTAGTAGGAATTGGGTTTTTAAAAAAGAAAATAATTTAAATTTAATAAATAGACTTAAAATAAAAACTGTTAAGCTTAAGGGGAAATATTATAATTGTTTTAAAATAATTTAAAATGTGAAGATTATTTTCTATACATAACTAAGAAATAAATGATAAATTTTTATAGTTTAAGTTAATTTTTAAATTATAGTAAATTAATAAATGTATTATTTATCATATTATCTTAGTTATATTTATTACATTTTTGGTTAAAATTTAAAATCATGATTTATTTATTTTATTTTAAAAATATTATAAAATATCTAGAAGTTCAATAATATGAATATTCTTATATGCTATTTTGAATCAAATATTAATAATTTAATTCATTTACTTGTTCTTCTGGAAAAAATTTGGAATAAACAAAAGAATTAAAAATTTCTAATTTCGATTATTAATTCTTAATGGATATGATGGAATAAATTGAATATGATTTATTATAGATAGAATAAAAATCTAAAATATAATAATTTTTTAAAAAAAATCAAACAAATAAATAAATAAAACAAAAATAATTATTTTTTTTGAAATTTAATAAAAAGAAAAATTGATTAATAAAATGTAGAAATTTTTGATTGGGCTATTATGCTTAAGTTTAGTACTTGGATAATAAATACCTATAACTAAGACTTATGATGGTATTAGTTTTGGTAAATATTTTTAATTATTTTTTTATCATTTAGTTGATTAAATAAAAATAGAAAAACTTAGTCTATTAAATATTATTACATTTATATTTATTTAAAATATATTATATTAAATTTGTCACAGTTAATGGTTTATTTATTTAATTTTTAATTTTGAAAATAATCATAATTAATTTTATTATAAAATTTTTGTTAGGAAGTTCAGAAGCTCCTTTTGTTTTAGAAATTTTTGTAGATTTAGGTTGTTCTGATTGTACTAGAGATGTTCCTATTTTCTAAGAAGCTTTATAAAAAATTGATTTTGAAAATTAAAAGCAAATGAGAGTTATTTATCATGTAATTGAATAAGCTTTCCACGTAACTGCCTTCCCGTAATTATTTTTTTAAAAATTTAAAATTATTAAAAAATAACTTAAATTTTAGAGTATTATTTGTTAATACTAAACTAAGTTAGATAAAATATTAATTAAATTAAATTACAAAATATAATAAAATAAATATAATAGTTTGGCTATGGTTTTCAATTATATTGATGAGTAGTATGGTAAAGAAGCCGCTTTGGAATACATAAATTTAACATTATAGAATTAGAGCAAATTTACTTCTAAATAATCTTTTACTACTTTATATGATACTATTGGAGATTTCGTTGCTAGTGAAATGAGTTCTTATAAAATTAAAAAATAAAATGTTGTTGATGCTTGTTAAAATAGGTAATTTAAAAAAAAATAAAAATTATAAATTTATTATATTTATATAATTTATTTAATTATTTAATCATTTATTTATAATATGGTTTACTTATTGCATAATAATTTTTAGAAACTATGACCTTGCTTCTAGATATTCTTGGAAATATTCCGTATCAAGAGACATTTCTGGTAATATTTAGTTTTAGTTTATAATTAAAAATAATAAAAAATCAAATTTTTGAAATTGTAGACTAATAAATTACTAAATATTTGATTTTTATATTATTAATTTATTTTTAGGATAAAATTAATATTTATTTTTATAATATTATTTTTTATATTTAATAAAGGTACTCCTATGTTTATTGCTAACGGGGCCATAGTTGACAACAATAATGGAGACAGTGAATGGTCAGTAGAAGATTGGTTAGACTTTTTCGAAACTTATACCGGTTTAACTCCTAAGAATGTAGAGGAAAATTAAGGAGTAAAATATTTTTTATAATGAGACTTTGAAAGTGTGAAAAAATGAAAAATAAAGGAAATATAAATACTAATATTTTTTGTATTGATTATGATTTTTTTATAATTGTAAACTTTTATATTTATATAATGTAAAATGAATAGGATATTATATAAAAAAAAATGCAAAAGTTGTGTACGGTTAACGATTTCTTTAATTTTTGTATTAATTTGCTTTTTGTTATGGTTTTTTTATAATTTTAATCTTTTATATTTATATAATGTAAAACGAATATGATGTTATATAAAAAAAATACAAAATTAATGTATAGTTAAGGATTTTTTATTTTTTAGTATTAATAGGAATCTAGATATATATTAATTAAATATAGCTAGTAAATTATATATAGTTTGATGTGATGATTATATTAAATTTTATTGGTTTTTAAATTGCACTAATTATTAATTAAAAATTGAAGTTTAGTATATACAATAAAAATATCATACAGTGCAATGAAATATATAAAATAAAATTAATAAATCAATATAATAAGTAATTTTTTAAAAATTATTAAATAATTATATTTTGTTATACATTTATTGAAAATATTGATATAAAGTAAATATATATAAAACTCTAATATTTTTATGTGCCTTGTCTCTATTTATTTCACATTTTATATATAAAAATAATATTTAAATATAACCAGTGATTATTAATTTATCAATAAAATAAATGATTTTAATTATTTTTAAGATTTAAATTTATAAAAATAGTAATATTAAAATATATATTATTAGCTTTATATTAATATATATTTTTAACTGATATTTATTAAATAAATATGTAAATAAATGGCAGGTAAATTTTTAGGAATAATAAATATAAAAAAATAATTTTAAATTATTCATTTAATTATGATTAAATAATATATTTTATTATTATTACTTTCTTTTTTAGCTTGTCTAATAATATCTATTTTATAAATTTATCTATCATTCTGATTATATTAATAAAATATAAATATTTGTAAATAGTGTATTGTTAAGAATAAAATCTTAAATAGTAGTAAAATTACTATGATTTTTAATGAAATAAATTAATAATTATTTAATAGAAAAGTTATTAATTAAATGTAATATAATACAAATTTTTGTTATTTTATTTAATAAATTATAATAATTTTTAATAAATAGAATTTTTAAATTTGCCATTTTAATATATAAATGGGATCATTTTCTAAATTATATATTATATATGTTTTAAATAATTTCAGTTCTTTTTTTATATTCTAATTAGTTAAATGGAAATATGTAAATTATATTTTTTAATTAATTTACTGAAAAAAGTATTATCATGATTTTATAATAAATTAAATAACTTACTGAAATTATAGGTTTTAATTAATATATTATATTTAAATTTTTGAAAAAATGCAAAAATATTTAAAAAATCCTTTTTAAAAGATTTATAGATTAGTAATATAAATTCAAAAACGTTATGAATAAGATGTTTTCATAGTTAGTAATAAAAGGAAAATAAAATAAAAGAAATTAAATGTGAAAATTCTTTTTTTTTATATATCCATATTACATTAGAATAAATTATAATGAAATAGTAAAATAAAAATAATTAAATATTAGTAAAAAATATATAATCTGAGACAGTATGTTATTTGTATTTATTAATAATTATAAGAAATACTGAAAAAAAAAAATCGCATAAATAAAAGATATATATATATATTAACTAAGTATTTATTTAAAAAAAATATTGATGTTAAGAAAAAGAAAAAAATTAAAAAAAATAATTAAAAAAATATTAAATAAATTAATAAATAAATATTATAAGTTAGTTTGTCTTTTTAAAAAGAAGTTATAAATTCACACTAAAAACAAAAGCATTAAAATTTTTTTTACAATTTTAAAAAATGAATGGTAAGAAGAATAAAGAAACTATTATGAATAATAGTTAAAGTTCCTTGTAGAATCGTAATTTTCAATCTGAACAAAGAGAAAATTAATTAGAAAACCTAAATATAAAAGACAATTTATAGAAAATTGAAATGGAATAAAAACAAAATCAATAAAATGAATAAAGTATTTAAAATGAAGAAAATAGGGATTATGATTTATCATTAAAAAGCAGTTAAGAGATGAACGAAAAGAAAAGAATTTACAAAAAATATCGAAAATTTGACAAGAAATGTAAGAAGTTGATAAAAAATACAAAAAATACAAGATGCGAATTTTGTCGTAAGAATTTTAGCAACAGGTACAATTTGAAAACACATGTATTAAAAGTGCATAATTTGGAGCCTGAATTTTGTTTAAAGTGTAAATAAAGGTTTAAAAATAAGCACGAGTTGAAAATTCATATAGAAATTTTTCATTTTTAAAAGAGTTGTATAAGTTATAGTGATAATAGTAAGGTGGAATTAACTGAGGAATAGAGAGCTGAAATGGTGAGATAATATAGTGAAAATTAGCTGAAAATGTAGGAAAGTGAGAATTAAAAGAAAATTTACATTTAAAAATAGAATTTTGAAAAGAAAGAAAGTGGAGAATTTAGAGATTTGATTGATATTTCTGGGAGTTTTTAGAGGAATTTAAGTTTAGAAAAAGAAAATCTTGATTAAAAAAAGAAATTAGAAGGGTAGTAATAATAAGAAATATAAGAAAAATCAGAATAAAAAAATTAAAATTAAAATTAAGACTATCAGTTAAAGTAGTGTATGTGGAAAAACATGAATTATAAAAATATTGAGCAAACTTGTGAAAGTAGGATTTTATAAGGAAAATTAAAAAGTGTTTCGAATAAATTTGAACAAAAAATGCATAATAAAAATGAAGTTTGTAAAAAGAAGTTAATTAATAATTAATAGGAAATTCAGGAAGTTGACATTTAGGAATAAGTAAATAATTTGTTTTCAAGATAAAAATAGTGTAATTTACTAGAAAAAGTGGAGTAAGAATTTGTGATTGAAAATAAACAAAAATTAAATTATAGTTAGAATATAGTGAAAAGCGAATTATAGATTATTGATAATAATGATACTAGAAATACAGAACTTTAGTAAAATTATGATCTACATGAAAATTATTCAAATAAAATTAAAAATAATAGATAGGTTAGCAAATTTAATTAGAAAATTAATAATAGCCATTTTGAATAAGACGATAAAAGTAATTGTAAATGTGATTTAAATTTAAAAAATAAAGTGTGTGGTACAAAAATAGTATTATTTAATATGTCTAATGAAAATTAATAATGGAATTAAAATTTGATATAATAATCTGGAATATAAAGTGATTTTATAGGTGATGATCAATATTAACTAAAATCATTTTAAAAAAAATAAGGCTAAAACTCTTACAAAAAAAATTTAATGGAGAATAATTAATAATAAAATTTTGTTTTAACATTTGCTAGTAATAGAAAATAATAATATTAAGACATATAAGACTTTGATGGTTTTGAAAGAGAAAGTAAAAAATTCTGTTAGAAAAATGAATAATTTGAGAAAAATATTACTGAAAATAATTGGGAAAATAAAATTTTAGATGTCAATAGGAATTAATAATATAACGGGTTTTTAAATATTGTTGACTTAAATAAATATAATCAATATCTTTTTTAATAATAAAAAATGGGGATAAAATGTGGGTCACTAAAGAGTTATACAGATTAATATAAGAATTATAAAATTAAAATCGAAAATATTTAAGATAACTACATAGAGGGTTTGATAAATTAAACGGTTGCTAAAAATATTTAACATAAAGGTGCATATCAAAATAATTTATAAAAAGACAGTGAGTTTTAATAATTTTCCTAACAATAATGTAATAATTTTTCATAAATTACTGAAAAAAACTAAATTAATTAAAAACTACCTCATTAAAAATTTCCTAAATAAGAGATGCAATCATTTGATAATATAAACTGTTATAATTATAAAGAAAAATATAATGAATATGATAATTATATAAAAAAGTAAATAGAAAGACAATATACTCCCGGTATATGCCTGAAAAATCGAAATAATTTTAATTTTTATGTAGAAAATGAAGATAAAAAATTATTCAAAGAAAAAAAAACCGAAATTAAGATTGAAAATCATCTGAAAAGAGAAGAAAATATAATATAAGAATAATTTGATAAATTTAAGGATTTTTAAAACAATAATAATTAATAAAAAATGTGTAAAATGGATATTTTGTAAAAAAGGGTAAATTCGGGCGATTCTATTAAATAATAAAAGGAATAAGTTGACTCAGTAAATGTAAATGTTTAATTTATTAAATAATAATATAATTCATAAGAAATTAAGGACGATAATAAAAATTTATAAAATTCAGAGAAAATCATACAAAAAGAATAATAGAGTTTTAATATAAAAAAAGAGTAAGAATATAATATATTAGAAGAATATGGGAAAAAAGATAAATAAAATTAAATTTCAAACGAGTTAAAATAGGGTATATATTAAAATTAAAAAATATTTATTAATTGTGATAAGATTTAATATTTAAATAATTAGAACAAAAGTGATAGTATTGAAAAGAATTAGGAATAATAGTAAAAAAGTATAAAAGAGTAAATTAAAATTAGTGAGGATTTTTAGGGAAGCATTAAATAGGAATAAAATGGATATTTATTAAATTAAAAAAAAGTGTTAAATTAAGAGCCCAATTATAACAATAATTTGAATTTATAGGAAAATACCTTAAAAATTAACAATTTTAATATAAATGATAATAATGTTAGCATTATAAATAATTATTATTATTTGGGGGTGTAGAAAAAAATGTGATATTGATATTTTTTTATGTAAATAATAATATTTCAGATTTATCAATAAAGGAAAAGGATAACTTTAATAATATGTTTTACAAAAATTTGAAAGATAACTATATTTCATAAAGGAAAAAACGAATATTTGAATAATTTATAAATTTAATAATCATTAGAAGGAAAAATTTAATTATAATAAAAAAAAAATATTTGGATTTAGTTTAGCTTTATTTGAGAAAATGTTAAGATGCTATAAAATTGTGATATTTTTCTTATTTTTTTGTTGTCTTTGAAGTTTAAGTTTGGTTATTTTTATTAATACCAATATATTTAAAAAATTTATTTATTATGTAAAAATGAAAGGAAAATTCTTTTTTATTTGTAATTTTAAATATAAATTTTTGTATCTTATAATTTTAAATATAAATTTTAGTATTATATAACTTTAAATATATATATATATTGTGTCTTATAGTAAATAGGATTTTATAAACTATATGTATAATAAATTTATAAATTCCTATAAAATTAAAACATGTTATAATATGTAATAATCTAGAATATATTATTTTTAATCAATATTAAAATAATTTTTGTTGACTTTAAAATATTTTTATTTGCTTTAAAATATTTTTACAGTTATGTTTTAATTTTTTTTTTTTTGGAGTTTTAACATTTTTGTTGTGAACCTTAATGAAGTTTTACAAATAAATTGATAGTGATTACTTTATTTTTTTTATTAAAGAAATTTTAACTGGGTAATATTTATCATGTTATGAAAATGAAATAAAAATAATAAATAATTAGGTAAGATTATTTATAATTAGCACTGAAATATAAAAAAAATATTCAAATTTAATAACTATTATTTAATTAATGGAAATTAATTTTTTTATAAATATACAATAAGAATATTTTAAATAAAATATAATATGTTTTTAAATAGTATAAAAAAATAAAGTAAATTAAAAAATGAGTATTAAAAATAAATTTTTTATATATTTTTTAAAAAATATTATAGACACTATATAAATTCATAAAATATATATAATTAAATATTTATTAATCCTTACCCAGTTAAATAAGTTAATTTTTTTTGAGTTCTTATAAAAGAAAACAGTATTAATATAAAATTAAAAAATCTTAAACATAATAATAAAATAAATAATATAAGTATATAAAAAATTATAATTTATATTTTAATTATTAAATTATTTTAATGAGAGAAAATATGTGTTATTTATTTATTATATTCAGTTATAATTATAAAATAGCTTCAGCTTTTTAATAATTTTTATTTAATCACTTAGTTCATTAATTTTTTTTTTTCTTTTATAAATTACTGTTTTTTATACCACTTTTTTATTTTTAAAGTTTTGTTGAATTTTTAAATTAGGATAATAATTTTTTTTTATTATTTAGTAGAATCTTATTTTTTATTTTTTCAATAATATTTTTGACTGAGTGTTTTAGTACCTGATTATAATAGACTAGATTTTCTTTCATTTTTATTTGGTACCTAATATTATTATTTAAATTATTATTACTATAACTACTATTATGATGATTAAGAAGAAGATTATTGTTATAATTATTGCTATTGATCGTTTTAATTATTTAAATTTTGATTATAATTTTAACTGTTAGTATTTGATCCTAAATAGCTTCTTAAATTTGTTTTATATTCTTTCATTGTATTCATCATGTTTTATTATATATAATTATTAGTTTGTTTGCTTTGGTTATGTGTATTTTAACTAAATTATGGTATTTAATTTGGTGGCCTTTATTTATTTAGTTCACTAAAGTAATAAAATAAGTTACATATAATTATTATAAAAAAAATATAAATTTAAAATGTAAGTTATAATTTAAATTTGATTTAATTACTGATTTCTAAGAAGAACATTGAAAGGTCTTTCAACATCAAAATAATTTTTATATTTCATACTTTAAGGAGTAGGATAAACCCTTTTAAAATTTCTAGCTCTTTGAAAATTAAAAATTATTTATTAATAAAATTTATAATTATCACAAACTTTAAAATAAAATGATAGTCAGTTTTTTTCGAATAAAATAAACAAGCGGTAATTTAATTCAAACTATTAAACATTTACATTTTGATTGATATAATATACTTAAAATAAATAATATTTTTTTCAGTAATTACTTTTGTATAAAAAATTTACTGATTTTATAAATTTTGTTTAAGAAATATGAGATTTTGGGGAAAAAATTTTCAAATTAAAAAAAATAAATATATTAAAACTAATGATAATTTTTTATAAAAGCTCTATTTTTACTATTATTTAAAAATTAAATCTGGCTTTTTAAATGAATTTTTAATGTTTAATAATTTTATGATTGATATGAAATTTATTTTATTTACCTTTTGAGTTCATCTTCAGATTCCTTTATTATATATTTTTCTAAATTAGACAGATTTTATCTATTAAAAGTTGAATTTTTAGTTTTTGATGCATTTTGTAATATATTTGTGTAGTTTTTATCTTTCAATATCTATACAAATTTTATAAAAGAAATTAAAAAATTTTAAGAAGAAATAATTAAAAATTTTATACATTGATTATTATTTTTTTATTTATTATTTTTACATTATTATTTGTATAATTATATGATGTATCAACGGTGTATCTTTGATCCTTTGGCACCACACCTATTAAAGTAAAAATATCAGCCAATAATCCTCCTTTTATTTTCAAATCCAAAGGAGAATCTCCATTAAGTGATGGGGCTAAATTAACTTCTATAAGCCATGGTTTATAATTATTATCAATTAATATGTCAAATCCAAATAGCTAAAAACAATTGTTTCTAAAAGGTACATGCATTTCAAAAGCTCCATTTATTTATTGTTCTATAGATCTATTAAGATATATTTATTATTTATTATTTTTGTAATTTTTTATGTTTTATAAAATTTTTAAATGCAAATTTAAATTATAATTTTGTTTATATAATCTACATAATTGTTTTTATGATAAGATCGTCCATTCGATCGAAAATTTATTCTGAATTTAAATTGTTTATTCTTAGGAAATCTTTTAAAGCAGATAAACTCCATTTACTTCCTTCTGCATCTAGAGTTGCATTGTTGTTTTTAACAAAATTTGTCCCATTTTTATTAATCGAATAATTAGTAAGATGCGCAAATCTATAAAATTTTTAATTTTTAATTTTTATTGAAAATAGTTGCAAAACAAAAAATGTTCTTTTAATATTTTTCTCAATATTTTATTTAAATTTTGATTTTATTTTACCTATTTTTTTAATCTCCTTTTAAAACATTGTACTCTTAAGTTGCAAATCTCGTTAAACCGTCTTCATATACATAAATTCTTAAAGGATGTATACTAGTTACAACAACATAGACTCTTAAATCAAATTTCAGATTGTTTATTAACAAAGGATTCATAATATAATGAGAAACAACATACTAATTACCTCCTCTATATAATAAAAAATGAATTTTATCATAAATTATATGACTTTTTATTTTTTATACTACTTTTATTTTTAATACTTATTTTAATTTTAAATAAATATTTTAATTATTTTTTACTGTAATTTTTATAGTATTTCTTAAGGTTTATCTGTAATAAAAATTCCTTTTCCTTGGGACGAGCCACTAGGTTTACATATGTACCATTATCCTTTGGCTTTTTCGGACTCCTAGAGAAAAAATATTTATATAATTACAAAATTTAAATTTTAAATTAAAAAATTAAAATTTTTAATTATAAAATTTAAATTTTAGTTTATAAATTTTAGTTTACGTCTTAAAATATGTGGTTTTCCGAGGGTAATATATAAGTTTTAGGAAAAAAATTGAAGTTTGCTAGCCCATATTATATCTGCATTTTGGATAAATTTCTATTCATTAAATCTTTTCTGGTGATTTCAATTGATTTAGGAAAATGATTAACCTTTTTATTTCATTTATTTTATTAGTTAATTATTTAAATTTTATTTTAAAGTAATCTATATTTTTTCATATTTTATTACTTTTTAGTAAGGCATTAAAGAATTGTAAATTTCAGATTTAATGGTATTACAACTCCACATTATAGACCAATCATTGTTATTAGTTTCCTTAAATATAGTTTTAAAATAATTTTAAGTTTATACAATAAATAGTATATAAAAACCATTATATGATTATTTTAGCAAACAATTTAAAATATAAAAATATAAAGCGTTATAGTACTAATTAAATTTCTTTTTATAAGTAAATATATTTTCTAAATTTCTAATTTTTTTCGAGGATGCAATTTTTATATATTAAATTATACAAAAATATGATGATATTTTTTACAGTGAATCCATTTGCTTCCATAGTGCCTTTTAAAACTCTATTTCCAGTTCCATTTATTACAGTATAGTGATACCCGTTAGTTTTATCGAGTTCCGTAACCGGATTTCCGTCCCAAGGCATAAAAGATAAGTACCTAATTTTTCCAATACCTAAATTTTATTTTTATTATTACTACATCAAAGTATTATTTAAATTATTATTATTGTTATTTAAAAGTGAAGAGGCGTAAAAACTGTCCTCTTTATTTATTTGATTGTTTATTAAGGTGTCTTTTTAGGTGTTTGATGAGTTTTTTTGGTTTAGTTAAGGTTTTTGTGCGTAGTTTAGACAAAATTCTGAAAGTGCGTCTTTGTTTTTACTGTCTTTTCTTTTTATTTGCTGTTGTTATTTTAGTTGGCTGGTGTTTTTTTCTTTTGTTAGGTTTTCTTGGACATTGTCTTTGATTTGGCTTTTATTTTCCTTTTATCTTTCTTCTTGTATTATGTTTAAGCCTTGTTTTTTTGAATAGAGAGTTGTTGACTGGTTTAGAATATTTATGATATCATCTAATGATTCTTCTTCCATTTTTTTGATGGTGTATTTGAATTTTTTTGCCTTTTATTGACTTATTTTTTTGTTTTTTGAGGTAATTTTTTAATTTTAAATGTTTTTGTTTTTTTTTAACTTTTTTTATTTTTAATTATATTGTGGTTTATTTTTTTTTTGTTAATTTAATGTTTTATAAATTTATAAAGGTTGTAATATCGATTATTTTTAAAGTTGTAGATTTTAATTAAATTTAAGAATTTTACGAATAATATAAATAGTGTGAATAGCAAATACTTAAAGTTGTTAAAATTGTTTATTAATTTTTATTTTAATGCAATTTTCATTATTATACTCATAACCACATTTATTGGATGATCGCATGTATAATTTTTTATAAGGAGAAAATGTTTTTTGCTAATAAATTATGTATTTTTTTCAAGTATTAATTGGTTTTATTATACATATAAGACCTTATTTGAAAATTATATATAATAAAAATTTTTACACTAAAAAATTTAAATTATTAACTTAAAGTAAATGATATATAATTGTTTTGAAAAAGAAGAATTATTAAAATTAATTTTTATTTTATTATTTATATTTTAAATTATCTGTTTCTAAAATTATTAACGACATTTTAAATAAAAATATCTTAATTATTTTGATATATCCTATTTTTTAAATAGATGTCAATACAAAATAATTTTATTTAAAAGAATTTTTGTTTAAAAAGTTCTGGAATTTTTATATTTTAATTTTAAATTTTTTATTTTTAAACGCATATAATTAATTTTTAGATATGATAATTTTGGCAGTTATTTTTATATTAATAATATGGCTATTTTATTAACTTCTAATTAAGATATTATATCTTTATAATATGTTTCCTTTTTTTATATATTTTATATATAATATTAATATACTTTTTAGAAAGTTTTACAACTGTTGTGGAAAAGCATTTAAATATTATTACACTCAACCAATAAATATTTTATTTAAAATTATTTATTTAAGATTATGAATTTGGATTTAAATGTTCTTAAGGTAAATATTATATATTTATATTCATAATTTGATTATAAATATGTATTTCAAGTAGCTCTAAAATTAATAAATATACACAAAAGTTCTTATTATTTTACATATCCTATAAATATATAATTAATGCTGTGGAAAATTTTAGTATTAAAATTAATTTCGATATATCTAAAAATTATTGCAGTAATTAATATTAATTTTGCTTAGAAATTTTATTTTGATTTAATTACATCAGAAGAAAGATTATAATTAAATTAAAATATTTTTCTATCATATATTATTTTATATATCTAAATTAATTTTAATACTTTAATTTTCTATGGCAATAATATATTGCTTTAAGTCTCTGCGAATGTCTGAAAATGATTTATAAGATTTCCTCGATAATTTTTATACCTTCCCAAAATATTGATTTCATTTATATTTACCAATATAGTACAATTATTAATCAATATATTTTTCTTTAATGTCAAATTTTTTTAATATTTTTTATATGAATTATTTATTATTTGAACTCTAAAAATCAATTAATATAGTTGCACATTATTTGATTCTTAAATTTACTATAAAATTCTTTAAATTTATTATATTTATGATATTTGGTTGCCTGTATTATAATTGTCCCAACTTTATAATATCTAAAATTTATTGATAAATTAGAAAATTTAAACTAGAAATATCCTAATTACTTAAGATTTATTAAATGTACCACATATTATAAATTTTGTTGTACATAATTTAATTTAAATAATTCAAAATTTAAAATGAAAAAAATTAGTTAGCAAAAAAGATTAATTTTTAAAATTTTATAATATAATATAATTTAAAAGTAACCAAATAAAACAGTTTATCATTTAAGTATTTGTTTTTTCGTATTTGATCAGATTTTAATTAAATTGAAAATTTTTAATTATTTGTAGATTTTATTATTGTATGTGTTGCTTTATTACATAATAATATGTTGAATTGAAAGAAATAAAAAATAAACACAAAGAAAAAAAAAAAAAAAATACTAATAAAGATAAACTTCTTGAATAATTTATTTCATCATTTTTAGAAATATTAAAGATTAATAATGGGTAATTATATTAGTAATAAAAATAAAAATTCGGGGGTTTAAGAAATGTAATAGCTTGAAAATTTAATTGAAAATAGTAAAATATAATACAGTTAGTGTGATATTTCCGAATTACATTTAGGTGAATAAAATAACTATTTATGTTTGGAAAAGAAATGTCTTTAATAAAATCCAATTTGTTCGCTTTGCAAAGAAGAAAAACATTAAAAGCATAATGTGATCCCAATAAAATTTTTTATTCATAAATTAAGAAAAAGTCAAAACTAATTATAATTTTAGGAGAAAATAAATGAAAAAAATATGGTAAAAAAGCTTGTTTTAATTTAATTTTTAATTTTCAAAAGAAAAAAATAAGTTTTTTGATAATATTTTTGAATTTTTTAAAGTAAGATTAAAAGATATTTAATTCTAAATACAATTTTATTGGCAAATATATCGGTGTTAGTAAAAATTTCGGAAAAAAAGAGGAATTAGTTTAAGAATAGAAGAAAAAAAACAATTTTTCTTAAAATTAACAAGAAGAAATATTAGAAGGAGAAGAAAGCGATTATTATATAAATAAAATGTAAGATAGTTAACAAAGTACATTATATTTATTAAAAGAATTAGTTATGATGATTTCTTAAAAAATTAAGACTGTAGAGTAAAATTTTGTCGAAAATTATAGGTATAGCAAAGAAGCTGTCATAAATTCTGAAAAAATGAATTAGTATGCTGATAATGTAAGATTTTTATATGTTTGTCTCTTATTTTTTTTATTAGTACTTATTTTTTATTAAATATTTGTAGTTATTTTAATGATTTTTATTTTAATTAATTCTTTAATTTTAAAGATTACTTATATATAATGCTATTATTTTTTTTAAAATATTAGGATATTTTTATCAAATTTATTTTATTAATAAGTTATAAATTTAAGATTTTTTCATTTCATTTGGGAGAATAGTAGGCAGATGATTATAAAGACTAAAAAAAATAGAATCGAATAATAAAAGAGTAGTATTAAAAATTATTTTAAAATTTAAATTTTTTTGATGATTGTTAGGTTTAGATATAGAGTTCAAAGTAAGTTTGTGAAAATTTTATAAAAAAAAATGAATAAATGTATAATAAATTGAGAAATGTTTAATAAGAGAGTAGTAAGCTGTTTTAAAAATTAGGAAAATAGAATTTATAAGATTAATAAAATAACACCGGTTTATATTACTTTTTAAATGATCATAAACCAGATAGTATATAAATTAGTAAATAAATGGATGTAGTAACTTAAACATAAAATTAAAATGAATATAACAGATTTGTATTTCTAAACTAAGATTTTAGCTAGAATTAAAATATGAGGATTTAGCTTACAATTTTGAAATGCAATAATTTTATTGCAATTGGTGCATGTGATAAAAGATACTTGAAATCAATTAATTATAAATTTGATTATAACAGTTTAAATCATGGAGTAAAAAAATTTTAAAAAATTTAAAAAATATTGATTAGAAAAATTTATTTTATTTTATAGTGTTATATGTTAAGCTCAAATAATTATTTATGGTATAGTGGTAAAAATGGGAAAAATAAGACGAAAGTGAGTAAATTTGGGTCCAAATTTTTGAAATAGCATGATACAGTAATTTTGTAATTTGATGCAACTAAAAAAATTTTTAGTATAGTAAACGGTAATAGATTTGAATTTGATTTTAGTAATGTAAATATTAATTTGGAAAATTTATGTGTATGTGTGAATTTAGGAGGTAAAGGTGATAGTGTATAATTACTATAATATTGAGATTATAAAATTAAACTTCTTTTATATAAACTGATATTTTATTTTACAAAATTAGAGTTAATTTTTATTTGAAATATATTAATAAAAATATAGTTATTTGAATATATATAAACAATAAATTTATATTTATACATTTATATGTTTATATATTAGTGAATATTATATCTTTAATATGATAATTATTTATCTATTATTAATTAATATGATTTTTATTGTTAATTTTTTTTTTTTTTTTTCTGTTTATTATTATATAACTATAGTTTTAAATTTAATATGAAGTTACAAATTATTAATTCATTTATTATTATAAGATAAATTTCAAGTTTAATTTATAATTTGAACTCTTTTTTTCTAAATACCAATAAGAATAATAAACTTTTAATTAGAAAATATATATTAATTTTTTAATATTAAATTGATTGAATTAGAAAAATCTAATTATTTTAATATTAAAGAAACTATTTATAATTTTTAAATAAAAATGATTTTTAAATTGAAAAATATTTTATTAATACATATTATAGATGTATTATTTTTTGTTTTACTTAAATTTTAAATTTTAAAAAATAAAACGGATAAAAAAAAAATTATTTTTAAATCTATAAGCCATCATTAAAAAAAATTTATTTTTGTAAATTATGCTATTTATAAAAATTATTAATTATATATATATACATCCAAGTTTTATTTCTAATTTCGTATTTTATTAAATAATACTAAACTATTTATATAAATCTTAATAATAGCCATTTACTATCTATTTATTATAATTTTTATTAAATGACATTTTAAACTGTAATTACTTTTTTATTAATAATATGATAAATAATAGAGTAAATTCGAATGTATTATTATAAATTTATATATGTATTTGTGCCTATATAAAAATTTAAATTTATTGAAAAAAAAAAAAAATATGAGAATATTATTGTGATAAAAATAAGTCTATTTATATAAAAATATAAATAGCTTGTATAAACTTAAATATATGCTTTAATTTTTATTATATATTATTTAGGATATATTTTTAAAATTAAGATAAATATGAATTTTTAATTTTTGGAAAACTGTTAAAAATTTTAAATTATATTTATATTCTGAAAAATTTGGATTTATGGGTGATATAGAAGCGAAACTCACATAATTATATTAAATTAAAAAATTTATCAAATTTTTTATCATATATTTATAATATATGAGTGGCGTGAGGAGTGGATATTTTTATAGAATTATAAGTTAAAAAAAAGACTAAAAAATGATGAAAATTAAAAATTATAAGATTTGTCATTTATATAGAAACATTTATCTATTAAGTATCAGAAGTTTCCAAAAAAAAAAAAAAGTATGCCTTTCAAACGAATCGGATTGAATAGAGAATGTAGTGAAATATATTCGAAAGGGGAGAGGGTTAATTAAAAGGGAAAATTAGTGAAAAATAACTCAAATTATTAAAAATTAAATCAAATTATATTATTATTTATTATTGAATTATTTTTAATTATTAATAAAATATAATTTGAACAAAAAAATTAAAATAAAAACAAAAAGAGTTTTTAAAAAAATTATTTAATTAGGGCTAATTTGCGTAGTTATAAAATTTGATATAAAGTAAATTTAGAGTTTTTAGAAAGTTTGAAAGTATTATGAAGAGCTAAAATAGAAAAATTTCGGAGGAATAAATAAGCGAGGCCCAGTTGGGCTCGGAAAATAGCGGAAAAAATTAAAATTTAGAATCAATTTCTAATTCAAAAAATGGACGAAAAGAGAGCTTTTTTCAAGGTAATATAAATTATTTTTTGTGCAAAAAATGGGGGTTTACGTTTATTTTTGCACGTTTTTTTGGGTGGGGGTAAGGGGACACGGAAATTAAGGGGTTTTGAGGGGGTTGGAATTTTTAATGGGTTTGTTTTAGTTTGATTTTTTATATGCGGAATATTTGGAGTGTGTTGTTTTTTATTTATTTATTTATTTTGTTCATGTTTTAATATCAATATGAAAAAAAAGAGGAAAATAAAGGGGAAGAAGAGGAAAGAAAACTTATTTGTTTTATATATACATACGATAGAAAGATTTATTTTTATATAATTTATATAGAAAAAGAAGGGAAAAACACGATTAATAAAGGATAATAGGAAATAATTGAGATTTTAGACGATGATGAGGTAAACGGTAAAGAAAATGAATAAAAAAATAATTTAGATTAGTAAGATAATAATTCATTAAAAAATTTGCAAAAAAATGGTGTAAATGGTTAAAAACAATTGAAAAAAAATGATGTTAATTAATAAAAAAAGTAGGAAAGTAGCATAAAAGAAGTTTAAAATTTTGAAAAAATGGATATTTAAGAAAATTAAGAACAAAAGGAAAATACTGAAAATTAAGAGAATTCTAAGGTTTTATAATAAAAATAAAGCATAAATTTGAATTAAAAAGTAGAAAATATAGAACAAATATAAGATTAAAAAAATTTAAATTTATAAAGAGAGTAATCAGATGGAGTAATAATAATTATTAATTATATTTTGTTTTATCAAATATATATTAAATAAAATATGGGTATTTTTAATGATTTATATGGGAATTTAATTAAACAATTTTATTTATTTTTCTATCTTTAATTTTATATGAGATAGTTAAATACCTACAAAGGAATAAAATTAAGAGTTTTCAATGCTCTAATAGTAAAATTACATTTTTTAAGCAAAGTTCATTAATTAATTTTTGTGAGGGACTAAATTAAAAAAGTATTTGTTAATTTTTTAAAAAGAGTATAAATTATATAAAATTTAAAATATTTATTAGAATTCATAATAAGGATTTATTTTTTGAATATTTTTCTATTTTAAATAGCGCTTAATTATTTATTTTATAAAAAGTAAAGTAAAATAAACATAAAGATAAAATTATTATGATTTTATACAAATTTTACTAATTATTCGAAACTATAGTAATTTGATAATTTTTGAATTTATATTTGAATATTATATTTTGGTTTATATTTTGATTAATTAATTAAAAGAAATATATTTTAAAGTGAGTTTTAATAAAGTAGTATAAATTTTATTAAAAATTATATATTATATAATAGTAAAATTAATAATAATTTATAAGGAATAAAATGAAGAAATAGAGTTAGATGGCGAGTAATTAAATAATGATTAATAAAGTAGCAAAGTAAAGGGAAAAAATGAAAATAAAAGTAAAAAATCCGAAAATAAGGTAAGTTAGGCCAAAGGAAAGAAAAAAAAAAGAGATTTAACTGTAATTAATTTTGAAAAATTGGAAAAAATTTTGATGCCAATTGGGGATAAAAAAGATTCTTGTAAGGCATAAAGGTATTTTATTATGAAAAAATGTGAAGATGACAGTATTTCAACAGAAGAAGCCTAAGAAATAGTATAAAATAAGGCAAAATAATTACAATTGTATTTGGAATCGCTTAAATTATGTGAAATATTTTATAGGTATTTATTTATTAATTTATTATGACAAATATATAAAAGTGCCTTTAAATTATTATAAATAAATATTAATTAATAATTAATTAAAATAAAAGAATAAATAAAAATAAAGAGATAAATTTAGAAAAATAAATAAACAAGTTTTTTGATAATTTTTAATAGTTTAATTAATAATTTTTTTTTATTTATAATTTAAATTTTAGATATTATGAAAAAGAAAGGCAGTTTATGATAATAGTTTAGGTGATAGAGACTTTTTAAGGGAGTGACTTAACTATTTCTTAATTGAATGATATGTTAGAAGATTTGGAAAGGGAAAATCCTGATTGCAAATTGAAAATTGACTTTGAAGATATTTATTTATTGACTTAAGTAAATATAAAAACAGTTTCATTTTTGACTTATGAAGACGAAAATAACTAGATAAAAGTTATTCCTAATTGTAAGGTAAAAATAGATAAAAATGAGTTTTATTAATAGAGGTTGAAAAATGACTATTGGATGAAATAGTACTAAATTTAATAATAAAGGCAGTAATTTAGAGAAGAAAAACTTAGGTAATTATAGTTGTAAGAAGAGTAGTTTTAATAAGAGTAGGACAGGCTTTAAGAAGAGTAAGAAGTAAGATATTAAGCCACTTTAGACAGAAAAAGATAATACAGGTTATAAAAGTAATAAAGAGATGAGTAGTTGCAAATGGAAAAGGGTAAATAAAAAAAAAATAAAAAAATTATACTTTTTTATTATTTAATTTTTAATTTAAGTATTTTTTATAATTTTTATATAGCAAACTTTTTGGTTTTTATTTCATTAATATATAAATTTATTGTAAGTAAAAAATTTATTTTTATAAATTTAATAATCGATAGATATTGAAGAGGATAAAGATAAGGAGTAAATTGATATTTTGAAGGATATTATGGGAAAAATGATGGATAAAATTGATAAAAGTTATTAGATATATTAAAAATAATAGAGGAAAGAGGAGTTAGAAAAAAGTAGAAGATAATAGGCTGAAGAAGAGGAAGATGAAGAAGAAGAGGAGGATGAGGATGAAGTTGATCCTAATTTTTAAACTTTTTAAAATGAAGAATTAAGAAAGCATAATTTAATTATTTAATGCACAAAGTAGTCAGATTTAGTCGGGATTTTAGCAAAAAAAAATAAAGATTATGAAAACTTGAATGTTCAAAAGCAGTATATATAAGATTTGGAAAGAAAAGAATAAAAAGAGAAAGAAAAAATAGAAGAAGAGGAAGAAAAAAAAAATGAAAACGATAAAAAAACCTAAGAAAAAGAGAAAGAAGTATAAAACTAAAAATAGAGTTAAAATTAAAAAGAAAATGATAGTAAATAAAAAAGGAGCGTAGGCTTTAGCAGCATTGGGATGAAGACATTTATTAAAGATAAATATTATGACGTAGTTTCTGAGAATAATTATACAGTAGATGAATATTAATAGTAATATGTGGAGCCATTTGTGGAAAATAAGAGTGATTTTGGGAAAAATTTGCCTATTTAGCCGTTAATGGACTAAAAAGCTTTGGCTTTATTAGACAGTGAATATAAAATTAATGCCGACGGGAAACTGATAAAAAAAAAAGGAGCTAGTAAAAAAATAAAATAAATTAAAAAGTAATTGTAGGAAATGTAGGAGTAGATGTATATTTAATAGTAATAATAATAGGAGTAGTATTTGACTGAGCAGCAATAGTTGGAATTGGAAGAGCAATAACTGTAATTAGAGTAGGCTTAATAAGTAGAAAATAAAGGTAAAAAGGAAAAAAAAGGAAAATCTGATAAGAAAAAAAAGAAAACGGTTAAAATGGAAAATTAAGAAATGAAATAGGAGAAAATTTAATAAAAAAGTTAGTAAGATGAGGGAACAAAAGCGAAAAAGAGCAAAAAGGAGGGAAAATAGGAAAAAAGTGCTGATAATAAATAATAGTTAAAAAATGGAAAAGATAAAAAGAAGAGTAAGAAAGGGGAAGTTGCTGAAAAATTAAGTGGAAAAAAAGTTATGAAAAATGGTAAATTAGTGAAAGTTAAAGGAAAAAAAGGCGAAAAGGTAGCGGCTTCTGGAAAAAAAGATAGTAAAGTGACTAAAAAGATTAAAAAAAATAAGGATAAAAATTAAAAAGTTACTCCCAAAAAAGTGAAAAAAAACAAAGAATAATTATAATAGCAATAAAATTTAGGTTAAGAAAAGAAAAACAGCAAGAATAGTACTTCTAATTAGAATTCTGAAAATGGGATTTAGGATTTGAAATTTTAATTGATTTTGTAGACGAAAAAATAATAAGAAGGAGCTAATGATAACGATAATGATAACGAAGTTGACATTTTAAATATTGATTCCAGTTAAATTTAAATAATTTAAACCCCTACTAAAGTAAGTAAGGGAAAGAATGGGAAAGCTAGCAGCTCAAAATTAGTTAAAAAATAGGTAAATTTAGTAAAAATATTAATATAAATGGTTTATTAACCAGGTACCAGAATTTTTAAGTGGTTGTATAATTTTTTTAGAGAAAATTTTATTTTTTTTAGCTAATTTTTTTTTATTTTAAATAGTAATAAGCTGTAAATTAAAAATAAGTTATTTTACAGTAGCCAGCTAAGGGAAAGAAAAACACAAAATTAATGGAATAAATGTAATAATCGGTAAGTAAAAAGTTGTAAAAATAAAATTTTGGTGTGGGTAAAAAGTAAATATCAAAAAATGACGATGAAATGCTAAAACTGATAGAAAATTACAATGAAAAGGATTTTAACGAAGAAAATGAAATATAATAATATTTGTAAGGTTAAAAAAATTAGAAATAAGGTGGAAATTTAGTCGGAAAAAAATAGGAGAAATAAAATTAAAAATAAAAAGAATTGTTGGAAAAAATTTAAAATTTAGATATATATGAAACATATACTGGAATGGATAAGAATTAGTAGGGTGACAAAAAATTAACTTAAAGATAATTAAAAAATGCATAAAAAATCGATGTTAGTGACAGCGACAAAGATATTTTAGTTATATCAGATAGCGAGAGTAAAAATATTAAAAAATCCGATAAATAAAGTAAAAATTAAAAAAAATTAGTTAATTTATTTTTATTTTATAATTTAAATAATAATTTTAAATTTATAGAAAAGAAATAGGGATTCGTAAGATTAGATATTGATAAGAAAATGAAGGATTTGGAAGATAAATAAACTAATTAAATAAAATATTAATAGGAGGAATAGAAAGTATAAAAATAATAGCATTAATAGTAAGAATAAAAATAATAAGAGAATAAAAAACAATTGTAAGATTAAAGTAACGAGTAATAATAATTGAATAAAGAGAGTGTTACTGGAAATAGTTAGAATTAAAATTAAAATGTCGAAAATCAGTCTTAAAATAAAAAAAGTATTAATTAGAGTTTGAAATCAAGTTAATAGCAAGAAATTAAAAGGGAAAATAAGAGTCAAAGTCTCAACAGCAGTTAAAAAACTGAAAAAAGCAAAAAAAATGAGAAAAAATTTGAAAAATAAGGTAAAAAATCCGAAAAAAGTCAGGAAAGGTCTCAAAGTTTAAGTTAGAGTTAGAATTTAAGTGGAAGTTAGAATTTTTTTAACATGTTTGGGTAAAATGGTTTAGGTTTAAATTTAAATTAGAATAGTAATTAGTTTAACATGTTTGGTTATAATTTATAAAATTTATAACAATTGTAGAACTTATAAGGTTAACATAATTTATAAAATGTAATTTAAAATAATTAGAATAATTAATTAGGTGGTTCACACATGCATTCAAATCAAAATTAATTAATGTAAAATTATTATATGCAGATATATTAATAGCAGTATATGAAATAGTAATAGATGTTGATGAGTTATTAGTTATAATAGTAAATGTTATAATAACAGTAGCATCAATAAAATAATAACAATAATAATGATAATAAAAATTAATAATAGTAATAATAGTTAAATAATGCAATGGGTATGGGAAATTTATCTTAATATAGTGAAATTTTAAAGAAATACCAATAATTATAGGCATAATAATTATAATAATAATAAAAATTACACAGCAATAATAACAATAATAGTTTTGACTGGGAAAGTTATATGAAATAACAGTCTTAGGCTTTAAAAAATATGAATCCTGAGATGTTATAGAATATGATGTAAAAATTTAATAAATAAGGTGGAATTTTTTAATAATATTTAAGTAATATTTAGTAATAATAACTGTAGTAATAGTAACAATAATAGTAGTTGTTATAGTAATAATAAAGTAATATTAATAAGTAATAAAAATAAAAAAAAGAAACAGAAGTGGTTGAAATAAATGATGATAATAGTAGTTGAATATGTCATTATATGAATGTAATTAAAGAAAATTAAATAGCAAAATAATTAAAATTTAATTAATAATTCTATTGTAAAATGTGAATTTTATAAGCTTATTTTTTTTAATTTATTTTCGTAAATAGTAAAGTATAATTTTAGATAATTTATAATTGTTATAAAATATTTATAATGATATAATAATATTTTTTGTTATATTTGATTAATTATTAAATTACTTAATATAAATTTTATTTAGAAAGTTAAATTAAAGCATAAAATTTTGATAGATTAGGTAATTCAATTTAATCAAAAACTTAAAAATAATTCCAAAAAAACAATTATTAAAATGTTAATATTTAAAATATTTTAATAGATTTAATTTAGTTATATTGAAAAAATATTTCTTAGTAATTATAAAAAATGATTACTTTTAAATAAAAAAAAATATTAAGGAATATTAAAATTATATTGCAAAATTATTAATGGTTTTTAATTATTAAGAAAAAATAAAATAAATATCATTTGATATTTTATAAAAAAATATAATTATTTCCAAAATAAATAAAAAAAAAACAATCAAATAAAAAAATTAGAAATTAGAAAAATATTTAATAGTTATGTCATCTTATTCAGAAATTTATAAGCAAAAAAAAAGCGGAAGTTCGAGTATCAATGGATTACAATTAAGAAACGGAGTATCTAGTTAAAATATTAATCATAAAAATAACATTGGTTTTATAGAAACCGAATAAAAATAAGATTTATTGAGGAATAATATTGCAAATAATTTGTGTAAATTTTTTAAATATTTTAATATTTTTTATTAATGATATAATTATATTATATATTAATTATGATATTGATATAAATTTTCATATTTATAAAGGCTATTTTTTGTAAATTATTTTTTATTATTGAGATTAAATTTAATTTAAATTTATTTATTTATTTTTTTGGTTTAGAATTGAAATTTAACAGTCCTAACTACCGACTTTAAAATCCTATTACTTCTTTAAACATGCCTAATGAAGTTGTTTAAAAATTGGGTAAAAAATTCAATGAATTTTCAGGGATTGATCATTTAGCTGGTTACCCGATTCCTGAGTAAAAGAGAATTGCAAAATAAGGAGTTTTTAAAAGTTATGAAAAAGGTGGTCCTGAAAAATAATGGAAACCGAGTAAAAAATAGGTAGAAAATTAGTTAATGAATGAAAAAATTGAAAAAATTGAAAAAATTGAGTAAAATAGAATTAAAATGACGGATTATAGTGAAAGATATAAAAGAAATCCTATTTTTGAGGGAGATGAAGTTGTTTAAAATTAAATGATATAGAGACTTTAGAGTCGGGTTTAAAAATAGTCTTCCGTAGCTGATTAATAAATTTCCAAAGAAACTTAAAATTTAAATAATAAGTAAGTAAAATAAAATTGTTTTTATTAATTTATTAATAAAATTAAATTTTTTATTTATTTATTTAATTAAAAATTAAATTTAAAGTTTTGGAGTTAAAATTAATTTTAGAAATTTCATTTTTTATTTATAAATAGATTGGATGTTTAAATTTTAAAATTTTAAAAAATTAAAAAATAAAAATGATTATTTTTTTTTAGGAGGTTAGGATTAGATGGGTAAAGTTTTAAAAGATAATATAAGAACCAGGAAAGTACTGCAGAAAGGGTTTTTTCTCCAAGAAGAGTTAATTTACAGAAAAATCAGTAAATTTGGGGGGAAAGTTAATAAGCTCAAAAATAGGAAAATGGTTAAAATTCTAATTAAAATTAGCAATTTTAATCTTTGAAAAATATTAAAAAAGATATAAGGGATTTTAAAGAATCAATAGCGCCTGAAGTTTGGCCCTTAAGAAGCGATTTGCCTAAAAAAAAGGAAATAAATAGCGATTTTGTTAAGGGATAAAAATCTTTGTAAAATACGGTTTTTCATGTTATGCATTATGATTATGGAATGCCTAATGGAAATTAATTTACTGATAAAATTAATAGGAATATAAAAGATAATATGGTAGATTTTTCTGGCGCAAATTAGCAGAAGAATTTTAGGAGAACTGGAAATGTTTTAATGAAAGAAGAAAATATGGCATTGCAAAGAGTAAAGAGTGCAGAGAGAGCTGATTATAATAAATTTTACTGATAACTTGTATTTTATTTTAAATTTTATTGTTGTTGTTTTTTCAATTTTAATCTTTATAATTAGTATTTAATTTTTATACTTGATTGTAAATGTAATTATTGTATTAAATAATTTTTAATTGAAAATGGCCTTATGATATTTATAACTATATTATAGTATATTTTATATAGAAATTAAGTATAATACATATAATAAATTATATTAATATGAAGAAGTATATATTTAAGAAAGATAATTTGATTAAATGTATGATATGGCCATCAAATTTTAGGCTATTCTTGATCAAAGTCCCATACCTAAATATTTAAAAAATAAATAAGATCATACATAAAAATTATTTATGATAAAAATTAAAATATTTTTAAATATATTTTTTATTACCAAAACTCTTCCATCCCAAGATGTAGTACATATTTATTTTTCTAAAAATAAATTGAAATCTAGTCCGATTACAAATTCACTGTGATTTTAATGTACGAATTTCAAAGGTTTCACAACATCAGCTGTGTCCCAAATATTAACATTCATATCATAAGAGCCACTTCCAATAATATGAGGATTATGTGGACTGAATTTAACTGTTTTTACTGGGTATCTAATATTTTTTAAACAAAAAAAATTAATTTTTTTATGTCATAATTATTAAAATTTATTTATAATAAATAATTATAAAAAAAAAAAAATAGAAACAAATTTATAATTTATTTAAATTTTAGTTACCTATGTCCTACTAGAATATTTACTGGAGTTTATAATTTTCTTAAATCCCAAATTTTAATTGTTTTATCGGAACTACATGTTGCTATCATTTCTTGGTATTTATTGAAATCACAGCCCATTATGTCTGCTTAATGAGCTTTTACAGTTGCAATATTTTTATTTTATTTTTTTAGGTCCCAAATTTTTAAAAGTCCTTCTTGTCCTACTGAGGCGAAAATTGACTCACTGTTAGGGTGCCAAGCTACTTTTTAGGCAGCTCCTTTGTGAGCTCCTTAAAAATTTTCTATACTCTATTTTTAAATAATAAAATATTAATTTTTAATATTACTAACATTATTATTAAAAGAAATTTAAATTTAAATAAAAGATTTTTAGTATATTTATTAATTGTATAATTGTTTTAAATTTATTACTTTTCCTTAGGAAATATTAAAAAGTTTAACAGAGGTGTCATTTCCTGAAGATAACAATAAATCTGGATTTTTATGAGAACATTCAATAGAAGTCACTTCTCCAATATGTTCTTGCATTGTAAGAGCTAATTAACCTATATAACATTAAAATTTATTTTAAGTTTCTAAATATTTAATATTAATTACTATACATATTACTATATATATATATTTTTCTTTAATAAATTGATTAATATTTGTATTTTTAATTTTTTACCATTTTATATATTATACATTTAAATTGCACCATCGCCACAACCTGAAAAGATAATATTTTCGTTTAATTCAGACCAAGAACAGTCAAAAACGGCATCATTGTGGTCAAATTGTCTGAAAACTTTTATTTATCCATTGGGTAAAATATCTAAAATAAGCATTCTTCCTTTCCCTATAAAAAACCATAAATATTAAAAATTTAACTATTAACTTAATTTTAAAATTGCAGAAATTTTTAATAGATTTTTAAAAATCTAAAATTTGTGAAAAAATTAGTTAAGGTTTTATTTCATTAATAATATTAATTTTATTTTTTTATTTACCAACAATTCCAAAATTTTAAGAACAAGTAAAGGCAATTTTATCGGCTACAAAGGGACTGAATTTTACTTGAATTCCCGAAAAATCAAATTTTGTTGCTGCTTTATGTGCTTATTATTGAGGATTCATAGTGTTTAATTATTGAATTTTATTTTTGATAAATTTTTTAGGTTTTTTTTTTTTTTGTTATTCTAATTATATTTTTTATTCTGGCTATTTTTTTAAAATATTTTATTAGATTTCTTAGAAAGAATTAATTAATAAAATTAAAAAATAGATTCAATGGTTTTTTTTGATGGATGCTTAGGTTATATAATAAAAAATATATTTTATCAGACTTATGTGGTGCATTGTATTGGAGTGATGTAATATGTGTAATGTTAAAGTAAAAAAATTAAGGAATTTATATAAAATAATTATAGTGTTAAAAAAATAATTTAAATTACTTATTTTAAAAAAATATAAAATATGATTGAAAGTGTTTATATATAATAATTTTAATTATTTATGCAATATTATAATATTTTTAAATTAAAATAGTGAAAGAAAAAGATTTTTTACATTTACTTATAAATATTTTTACATTTTTCCATAAATGATTAAAAACGACATGAATATAATAACATGATCAAATATTTACATAAATATATATTTATTATAAAATAATAAAAAAAATTATCATATATGTATTATTATTTAATTAGAAGCTCTTATATTGGTATTAAAAAAATTTATTGATGATTTATTTTATAATAAAGTCTATTTCATTATGTGATTTTGAATTATGGGTTCTATGGATCATTATTTCTTCATTTTAATTTAAAATTTAATTTGTATACATATATGTTTTAAAAATGTATTTAATATAAATTTTTGTATTATTTAATATAAATTCAATTCACTCAATTACTTTAAAAGAAATTTTTTATTAATTTTATTATCTTAAATCACGTATTTAAAGTTTTAGACTGTTAAGGCCATATAAAATTATCAGAAATATCCTAATTCTATCCAAAATTTAAAACAACTATTAAAAATAACAAAAAGTTATTATTGTAAAATTTAAGAGAGAAATGCTTTTTAAAAATGGCTAAAAATTTATAATTTTTTTTATTTAAGTCATCAATTTTTTTTTTTTAATAACTTAAAACTTGATATTAAGCCTTAATATAGCCGTATAAGTGATTATTAAAAAAATTTATCTTAGGTCACAATAATTTATTTGTACAAAATAATTAAAAAATCAGAGGATTAATTATTTTACTACATGATTAAAATAATTTTAGAAGTTTAGATATATTTCATTTTTAAGAATTAATAACTTATTTATTATATTTATAATTTTATTTGAAAATTAAATTTATATTATCAGTACTAAAATCGTTAAAAATAATAAATTATTGCACTATTAATATAAGTTAATAGAATGAAAGTTTTTTTATTTAAATGTAATATTATTTTTTAGTTACATATTAAATAAAAATATTTTTATTTCAAGTAATATTTAGTTTTACTAAGCTTTAATTAATTTTTTATTAAAAATAAGAATTATTTGGTTTTCCTTCTGTATTAATATTTTAAGACCAGCTATCATCTAAATTAATATGAATATTTTATAATTGTTAACTATTATTATTAAATGAGGCAAAGAATGAAGATTGGGAATTATTTAGATTTTTTTTTATATTTTATTAAGATTCTTAGATTTTATTTTTATTAGTTTCTTAATATTACTTATAACTGTCTTATTTTTAACTATATTAAATAGATTCCATACTTTTAGATAAAATTTATTAATTTCTATGAAATTTATTATTATTATTTTTATAATTTATAATAATTTTATTAGGATTTTCATCATTTATTACATAGTCATTTTAATTATTTTCTATTATATCATTGTTGTTTATATTTATTATTTATTAATCTACATTGTTTTCATAAATTTTATTTTATCTCAGATTTTCAATCTAATCTTTTGAAATCATTCTTATAAGTTTTTCATTTTCGCTTTTATATAATTTTTATTAATTTAAGCTTTATTACAATTTTAATGGAGTTTGACTATTCTCTTTTTTAAAATTTTATATTATTATTGATGAATACGATTTTTATATCTATTTTAAATGCTCAAGCAATTATTACTATGGATTTATTGAATTTTAACTAATATTTTTCAAGCTAACGTTTGTTGATAAATCTCGTATTAAGTTTTCTGGCTTTTTCTCAACTGAAGTAACTTAATTAAAAATTGACGAACTATTAATTATATTTTGAAAATTATGACCAGGTTTTTATTTTAAATTCTTATTTTTGACATTTATTTTTATTAAATTTTTATATAGTTTTCTTAGTTTTATTTGGAATGTAGCTTATTTTAATATATACTTGATTTTAATTTTCTATGTTTTAATTTTATATTCATCTTAATATAATTTTTTAAAATAGACCTCATAATATGAAACAATAGCATAAAATATATTGAATAATGTACCTAGGATAAAAAGGATAAATAGCATATAAAATAAATGTTTAAATAAAGAATTAGAATCTCTTATCCTGTCGAATTAGTGTTAATCTTACAATTCTATTTTAGATACTAAGAAATCTTAGTTATCTTTAGCAATCTTTATAACATAATATATATTGAATACCATAAATATCCACATTAATTATTTATAAATTATTAGTATCTTAGAAGAATAATAATTTAAAATCCAAGTTTCTTTAATTTCGGATAAAAATGGCAGTTTTTCGGTGTGAATTTTAAGAAAAAATAAACAACTTCCTATAAGTCTAAAAATAAATTAAATTGGCTGATTTCAAATCTTATTAAAATTTATGATTAATTTACGCATAAAAAGGAGCAAACATAATAAGTTAAATTACTATACACCTTTTTTCTTTATTAGTTTTGGCTTATGTCCATTATAATAATGTGTAGTGTTTTATTTAATGCGTCATTAAAACTAAACCTACTAAAAGTCCTTTGAATGAATGAATTAATGAATGAATAAATAAATAAATAAATAAATAAATAAATAAATAAATACCAGTCCTTGGACTAAATCCTAGAGTAGTAATGAAAGAAAGTATTATTAATCCCCCGTTTAAAATAGTCGCCAAAGTTAGGTATATCAACAAGTAGGCTTTTTTACAATTTGATAAAGGTTTAATTTTGAATGGAGTCTTTCTATACAGTAGGCTATGTTATTTTATTTCTTCCGAATTTTATTTTAAAGCACCTAAATTTTAGAATATTTAAATTTATATACTTATTTATCCTAATAATAATTATTGACAAATACCCAATAATAATGGTAAAGTGATGTATAGCTTAGTTTTTATAGGTAGCTTGCTAAAGTCTATTTCACTTTTATCATAAAATATTCTTTATTATTCATACCTGTGTGTATAAGATAGGTATTATACCTATTATAAAAAATTTTATTAATTTATTAAAATCTATTAAATAGTTAAAAAATTAAAATTGCATAAAGATTTTTGAAAGATTTTAATTAATTTTACATATGAAGCTGTCAAACAAGAAGTTATAATAGAAATCCATATATAACTAGAAATAGGGTCGCCTTCTATTATACTCCTGATAACTATATAAAAACTTATGAGAAAAAAAACTATATTTTCAGTATATAGTTAAATAATGTCTTTTTTATAGGTTTTGTCTTAAAACTCTATATTTTTTTAATTATATAGTATATATATATAGTCTTGATATAACAATGCCGTTAGGGTTAGTTTTATTTTTTATTTTATTGTTAATTTTTCCATATGATTTAATTTTTTGAAGAGATTAAAAAGAAACTCTATACTTCCAATTCTTTTTTAAATTATTTTAAATAATAAATAATTTATTAATTTTAGAATAATATTATAATAACGGGTGACGCACCCTCGGTTTAAGGGGGAGTTTTAGCATGAAATAATAAATTCACCTTGGAATATTCCAAGATGGAGAATAATATTGTTTTAAAAAAAATTTTATTAGTAAAATACTATTATATATTTATATATGCAGAATTTTAATATATAAAACAAACATAAAAATGGTTAAAATGGTAAATAATAGTTAAAAAATGAAGATAATTATAATTATAAACTGTAAAAATACTTTTATTAAAAATAAATATAAAAATTAAGAAAAATTATAATCGCATAAAAAATTTTAAATGAATTTTTTTTTTTTTTATTGTTTTTTATTTAGTTATTTCAATTTACCTATATGTATTGAATTTAAAGATGTATATTTTAAAAATTAAAAAAAAAAACAAATAAAAAAAATTTCCTACCCTGGAAATTTTTCCTAGGTGGGTACTTAAAATTGGTATTTTAAATTCCACCTTGGAATATTCCAAGGGCAAAAAAAATTTTTTTGGTGGGGGATGTGACACCTATGATTATAATAAATATATGAAATGTGAAAAATTATTTTTAATATTAGTTTATCTTATATTTAGTAAATAATTTAAATCAATACTAAAACCTTGTATTTGTATATGAAATATCTCAAATTAAACATTTAAATTATATTAACAAATCTTATTGTATGATAGAATAAAAAATATATAATCTTTTAATAAAAAATAATTATTAATTAATAAAGAAAATTATATATAAATATAAAATAAAAGTTAAGCAAAGCTATGAAGCATTACCTTTCTAATATTAGTCCTAAAACTAAGGCTAAAATAACAGTATACCATTGTAATTTCAGGCCTGAATTTTCAGGATTTGTTTATTTTAACTTAGTTATGCATTCTTAAAGCGTTAAATAATCAGTAATTAAATCTATATAGTTATAGATTGCTTTTCCAAATGTCACATACATTTCATAATATTGTCTGTATTTCGGTTTTTGCGGTAATTATTCTTATTTATTATTATTGTTTGAGTTTTATATACTTTGAGAGTAAACCTATTCTTTATTCATGTTTTTTTTTTTTATATAAATTTATATTTTTTTTTATTTTTTTTTTGGTTTTTTATAAGTATTATAGGATTTTAGTTTTAGTTTTGTGAAAGTCTTAATTTTAGGGTTTAATTAATTTATTCGATTTATAGAAAAGTTGTAAATGTTTTCATTTTTTCGAATTATTGCGATATTTTTGTATGTAAGATTATAACATTGATAAACTTAAATCAATTTTTTATATATTTTTAAATAGATGACTCTGTTTAAAAAATTAGAATATTAGTGTGTTAGGAGAAATATATTATATTAAATTATATTATTTTAAAAATTATAATTATATTTTTCATTCATTTAAATTATTAGTTATTATATTGTAAAAAATATGTTATATTAAATATTATATAATAAACAAAATTCAAATTTTTTAGTAATATTTAGTGTGAATTTTCAAAAACTAAAAATATCTATAATTTTTTATCATACTAAATTATTTCAGATTATTTTTTTATCAGATGACAGTATATTGATAGGATTTTATTTTGAAAACTTGTATACTATCAAAAAATTATATTAAAGTAAAATTATAAATCAAATTAATTAATCCAATAATTAAAATTTTGTTTAATGAATAGATTTTAAATTTATTAATATGAAAGTATAAATTGAAATAATTTAATATCTATTATTTAAATTATTTCCTAATTTTTAAATTTTTTTATTTTACTAATGATTTTTTAAAAAGTTATAAAATGGCTTATAAATAATTAATGAATATAGGAATTTTCTTACTTTCATCAAATTTTATTGAATTGTATAGTATAAAATAATAACTATACTTTAACTTTTTTATTTCAAAATTTGAACATTGATTAAATTTATAATATATTTTTTTCTGTATATATTTGTATAGTTTAATATAATTTAATGTTAATTTTTTTAATATTTTATCAGTAAATTTGATAATGCTAAAGTATTTTTAATTTGACATAGTTTATAAATTATTTGAAAACGATGATGACTAATATTTAAAGTTAAGATATATAAAATTACTTATAAAAAAACATAATTAATTTATGTAATTTATATATACATTTTAATTTATAATTTATCTACAAATTAATAGATAAATTTACCATAGTTTAAATTCGATAAAAATAAATATTTATTTAGATTATATTTAGTTAGACATAGTATAAATTATTTTTTTAATTTTTCAATCATTTATTTAATTTTTATATATTTGTTCCCAATTTTTCATTTTTCTTTAATTATAAGATAAATTGGGTTGACCTTCATAATTTACTTTTTAAGATTCAAAATCATTGAATTCTAAGTCATTAATAGAGAAGTTGATTAGGGGGCTTTGAGATTTATTAATACTTTTATTTATTGTAGCATTTATATCATTATTGTTATTAAAATTTTAATTTTAATTTTTAATTTTATTATTTCTAAACTAGTTATAATTTGTTTATTCTGGTTAAAAACTACTATCCAATTACAATTTACTATTTGATAGAAATTAATTAAAATTTATGTCAATTTTTCTAGTATTTTCGTCGTTAATGTTGACATCGTTTTCATTAATATTTATTTATATTTAAGCTTTCTCAGCTATTCTTTGTTCTTCATCATTAATTTTGTTTCCTAAATTAAGCTTAGGTTTTCCAAAGGTATCCTTTTATGTATTTAAAAGTTGATTTTGGGATTTTATTTCAGTTTTGTTATTGTATTTTTAATTTTAATTTTATGTATTTTAAATACTAAATAAATTTGGACTGTTAATAGTAGAGTCGTTTTAAACTTATAAATAAATTTAACTGAAATTTTAATTGGTTTCTCTTTTAACCCTTTAAGTAGAAAGTTTATTAAAAAATGAAGAGTTGAGGTTTTGAATTTAATAATTAATTTCACTTTCTTCTTTATCTCTTAAAGTTTAGTTGTTATAGGTTTATTGATTATTTTCAAATTTTTTAATTTTTAGCTATAATATGATTTATTTGGTTACTGACTATATTCTACTATATAATAGTTTAGCTTTATAATTTTTTAAAACTTGAGCTTAATTTTATTCGAAATATTTTTCATAATATGTGATTACTGCATAAAATATATTGAATAGCGTACCTATAACATACAGAATAAATATCATATGAAATAATTATCTAAATAAGGAATTAGGCTCTCTTATTCTTTCAAAGTCTTCTTAATTATAGAGTTCAAATTGCGAAACTAGAAAATCATCATTATTTTTAGCATAGTTTAATACATAATATATATTGGAAAGCATGAATGTCCACATAAATTATTTCTGAATTACAAATGTATTTGAAGAATAATAGTTTAAAACCCATGTTTCTTTTATTTCTGGAAAAAATGGAAGTCTTTCTGTGTGAATTTTAAGGCAAAATAAACAACTTCCTATGAGTCTAATAATAATATTAACTTATAGCTTTATAAATATGCTTTATATTGATTTAATATAAATAATTTTTATTTAAAAATTAATATTATTGAATTAAAAGTTTTACTTTTATTTTTATGCAAAATTAAAATTTAAAAAAATGATTTAAATTTATTTATATTGAATAACAATTTTTATACCCATAGAAAGGTGCAAAAGCAAGTGTTTATAAAATTATTGATCTTTTTTCTTATTTAGTTTTTGCTTAAGAATACTTTAACTTATTGTATTATCTTATTTAAGGTATCATTAGTATTAATCCTATAGGAAGTCCTTTATATATATATAATATTAATAGTATTTACTAATTATGTAAATTTTAATAAAATTTAAGAATTTTAATTTATTTTTGTAATTATTTACCATTTATAGGATTCCAGGCAAATGTTGTTATGAAAGAAAGAATAACAAGACCCCCATTTAAAATTGTCGCAGATAATAAAAACGTAAATAAAAAGGCTTTTTTGTAATAAGACAAATGATTTTACTTAGCTGGGATTTTTCTAAAAAGTTATTTATGTTTGTAAACTTCATCTGAATTCTATTTTATTGCTCCTTATAATAAATAATAAAAATAAATGTATATAAAAATTAACAAGTTGTTATATAAATTTTAATTTACCTATCAATAGTGGAAAAGATATAAATAATTGTGTTTTTTTAGGTAGTTTTTTGAAATTTAATTCTTTTTTATCTTTAAAAATTGACTGTTATTTATATCTGTTTGTGTAGGAAAGGTATTAGACCTAATAAAAAATATTAATATAAATTATATATAACTAAAAATATTTCTCAATAAAATTACTATATTCAATTAATATGATTTAATATCTTAATTTAGTATGAAATTTTATTAATTTTTACATATGATGCAGTAATACAAGAAGTAATAATTGAAATCCAAATATAGTTAGATATTGGATCTCCCTCTATTATACTTCTAATTATAATATAAAAGCTGATTACGAAAAATACAATATTTTCTGAATATAGTTGAATGATTTCTTTTTTATAATTTTGAACTGATAAGTCTATATTTTTTTAGTTTAGTAAAATATAAATATAATCTTAGTAACCGAAAGCAATTAAAGATAGCTTTATTTTGTCATTTATACTGAGCTTATCTCTTTTATTGATCTTTTTAAACAAACTTATTATAAATTCTAGACTTCCTATTCTTTATTAATAAAAATATCATTTTAAAATGAAAATGTAATTTTAAATAATTATGGTTTAATAAAAATAATTTGAGTTTATTTAGAATTAGTAAAAAAATTAAGATATTTAAAATAAAAATTTAATTTAAAAAAAGTTAATAGAAATATAAAAATTATTATAAGTTATACAATTTTATTATAAATATTATAATATTTGAATTTTATTTTGTAAACGATTTCAAATAAGTAATATTAAAATTTAAACCATTAATTTTATAATTCAATTTAGAATCGTTTTCATTATTTTTAATTCTACATTTTTTTGTAATAATATATTATTCTTATAAATATTACCTTAGAATTACCAAAAATAAAAAGTTATATTATAAAAATAAAAATGTTTTTCAATAAATAGATTCACTAAAAATTATAGTTTAGCCATTTATCTATATAAATTAAATTAATTTAATTCAATTATATTACGATAAAAAAACTGTTTTAAAATCAAAGAATTATATAATATATAATAAGCAAAATATTCTGAAAAGTTTATTTTTATAAAAAAATTAATAGTAACTTTAAAATTTTAGATTTATATAAAATATTGTTTATGGTAATAATAAAATATATAAGTTTATTTATAATATATAATAGTACCTTTCAAGTATGAGTCCCATAAGTAAAGCAAAAATAACTGTGCACCATTGCAAAATTAGTCCTTTATTATCAGGATTAGTTTATTTTAATTTTTAAACACATTCTGCTAACGTTAAGACATCTGTAATAAGATCTATATAATTGTAAATTGCTTTTAAAAAAGTTATTAATAACTCATAGTATCTTCTGAAATTAGATTTTTGGATTTATTCTTGTTTTATTGATGATGTGGTTGATAAAATTGTTTGGGCTTTTATCATTACGTTTTTATTAAATTTTTTTTTAATTAATTTTTAATTTTTTTTTTTGTTTATTTTTAGAAATTTGCGAATTTATTTGGGTTAATAAGTTGAAAAAATTAATTTTTTAAAAGTGATATGTGTAGAAAATAATTTATGTTTAGAAAATAATGGGAATAAAATTATTATTTAGTGGTTTATAAATAAGTATTACTGAATCTATAATTTTAAAGAATTTATTTAAAAAATAAAAATATAAGCTGCATTTATAGTCATATAAATTTTATGGTATATTGAAATTTTTTACAATATTTATATAAATATATTTTAAAATAGTATATTCATTTTTTTTCATAAGAAAGTTATTCTGAATAGTCTTTTAGAATAATTGTTAGATGATAAAATAAATTGTCGAAATTAAAGCCAGTCTTTTTTTAATAATTGTTGATCAAAAAATAAATAAAATAAATGTTAGCAAATTTATAAAGGTCATGCATGTATTTTATAAATATATAATTAATAATTTTATCACAAAATATTAGCATTGAAAATTACAAAATTATTTATTTTTTAAATATATTTTTCTTTAATTAATAAAATCGTTTTTGTAATTTAATATTCTAATATTATAATATTATAATTTTATATTATTGGAAATCATGAAAATAACTTAGTCGAATATAGTAAATAAGAATTAATATATTTGTAATATTTATTTATATATATTAATGCTATAAAAATTAGTACAAAATATTTTTATATTCACAAACATATATAATTTATACAATATATCAAAGAATATCAAGAATTACATTTTTATATTTTAGTGAATGTACAAGTCCAAAATTGCCCAGTTTTTTAATCATTTTATAAATCATAGATTTTTTTTTAAAGTTTTTTTTCTATTTTTTAAGAAATTTCACCATTTTCGTCAAATTATTTACCATCTAATTCGTAAACCTCTGTGCATTATTAATTGATTTCTTTTACATTTTCATCGTTAATAAATTGTTTACAAGAATCTGTGACTCCAACCATTATGCATTATTAATAAGGTTATTCAATATGGTTATGTATTTTTAAATTATTATTTATATTCATATGATAATTTTCATTATAATTATCATTTATATTTATATTTATATTTTCTTATTATTTATTTTGGAGTGAAATTAGGTTTTAGAAATTAGCTAGAAATTTAAGGGCGTTATGGGAAACTTAAGCGTTATTATTAGGTTTTTTATGATTTGTTTTAAAAGTTTTTATGTTTATTATGCCTAGGAATATAATTAGTATGAATATTATAAATTTCATTTTTATTTTTTTTTATTTATTATATTTTATTGATGAGAATGTTTGCTCAGATTTAAAGAAAATGATTTATTATATAAAAGTATAGTATTTTATTTATTTAAATTTAAGCTTGCTTATATAGTATAGCATTATATAATATAAAGTTTAAAAATTATAATTATTTTTATTTGCATTTAAGCTATATAACTATTTCTTCTTTAATATTAATAATAAACGAAAGTTAATTTATGAAAAGATATAATTTTTGTTAAAATTAATTTTTAACTAAAAATATATTGGATTGGTAAATACTAATTATTCTCTATAATGTTTTATAAAAGTATTATTTTTATTTTTATGGTAAGGATAAATAATTAAAGAAAAATTATTATTAAATTATTATAAATAATAGAAATAGACAGAGTATCAATATATAATTTTAATTTATTTTTTATGAAGTAAAATAAATATAATTAAAAAAGTTTTGATTCAGTAATTGATAAGATTTTTTTCATTCAAAGGTTTTTTACAAATACATTTTAAGCTAATTTAAATTTGTTAAGCCCAGCATCTTTGACAGGCAACATGGCCACAAAATTTATTTAAAAGTGGGTTTTTTATATTTTTTCTTTTACATATAATACATTTACTGGTATCTATGTCATCAGATTCATAGCTCTGTTAAGAATTTTAAATTTTGTTACTTTATGTTTAATTTTGTGGTTTTTAAAAATTTTAAAAATTTTATTAATTTTATTATTTTATTTGTTGTTATTTTTCTAATAAAGGATTGTTAAAATTATTATTAGTTATATTATTATTTATATTATTTTTATTTAAATTTGTAAGGTTATCGTTGTTTTATTGTTTATTTTTGATTAAGTTTAGTTTTTTTTGGAAATCGTCTCTTGACTCTCTTTTTTTGTGTTTTGGATTGTTTAGCATTTTTTATTATAGTCTATTTCTAGAAATTTACTCTATTTGTTCTTGGGTTTAATTTGCATAGAGTTCTTGATAAAATTTATCGGAATCATTTTCAAAATGTTCTAGCTAATTTTTATGTTGTAATTATAGTTAATTATTTTAATTGAAAATTTAATTTTATTCGTTATTTATTTTTTCCTGTTCTTTTTCTATTTCCATTTTCATAGGGTTATTAGAATTATCATTGCTAAGCTCGTTTGTGAATTAAAATTGTTAATTGTTTTTTTATTATTTTTCTTCTGGTTTTTTAATTTTTTATTGAGAAAGTAGTTATTAAACTAATTTGGGTCCGGATTTATTTTGGTGATTTTTATTGTTTTCTGCAGAATTGCTAAGGTTATCAGCTTATTTTTATTCTTGGAAAATAGTGCTACTATTTTAAGGTTTTGTAGTTTTATATGGTTATGGTTTAAAATTAAAGTTTAAATTTTTTTCTGTTTATTTAAGGCTTGGAATTTTGTTTTATAAAAGAAGACCTAACTTATTGTTATTTTTAGCGGATAGACTATCCAAAATGGAAGAGTTAGAGGGATTCTAATTTTAAATATTATCATTTGGAAATTGCTTTATTTGATTTTATTTTTCTTAATTGATAGATTGAGAATGACTCAAATTTTGAGAAATTTTTTATTTTATATTTGTAAAATTAATCTGGTTAGTGTTGGGTTTATTAAGAGTGAGCTAGAATTTTGCCTGGTTATTTTAAAAGAAATTTAATCCTTAATTATTATTAGAGCTTAAATTCGTTTGAAATATTTCACTGCCTTGAGATTTTTATTCCTCATTTAAATCATGTACATCTGCTTCTTAACTTCTTTTTTTCTGCAAAAGATTTAAACTGTTTAACATAACATTTTGTTTTTTATAATTTGTATTAATAGGTTTCCAAGAGGACTGTGAATTGTTACCATTTCTACTATTTTCATCTTCTAGCATCTAATTTACTTCTTATACTGTATTAATTATTATAAAAATTGTTAATTTAAAGTTTAATATCTATTTTATATAAATATTTTACAGTTTTTAGGTTGATTTTATTTAACAAATTCTATCCATTTTGTGTAGAATGTTATAGATGCCTTGTAAGAGTCTGTAAATGTGGGCCAAATATTTAGTACTGACCTAACCCAGTCTGAAATCGCGGATTTAAGTGTATTACCATCATATCTGACGTCGCAGAAAAAAACAGCCCCCCAATCATTTCTGTGTCTTATCACTCTTCCTACTGCCTTAAATAAATAAAAAAATAAAAAAATAAATAAAAAAAATATTAAAAAAATAAAAAAAAAATTGGTTATTACATTTATATTTTATAAATAAAATTTTTACTTAGTTCATGGCTCTAACTGCTTATTGGACGTACCAGTCTTTTCCTTGTAATTTGAGTTCACTGGAGATATCATTTTTTTTGAAAACTGTGTCAAGGTAATCTTATTTAAGAGTGATTTTTTTATCTTCTTTGGGGGGATATGGAACCCCGACTATAAAGACCGCTCTAGCTAAATTATCAGTAAAATCGATTCCTTCTCTAAAAATTATTTAAAAATGATGAATAGAATATATTTAATAAAAATAATAATATTTTAAAAAATAGATTAATAAAAAAATAATTGAAAAAAATTAAAAGCATTTTTATTTCTACTTAAAAATATGAAAAAAGATATAATTAAAAATATCAAGATAAATTATTAATTATAAAAAAGTAAAAATTACGATACTTTTCCTCTACAAACGGCCATCATAATGGCGCCTTTTTTGGTGTTTGCTTTTTCAATATATGAATTCATCGTAGTTTTCATATCTTAACTATTTTAAGGTTCTATAAAGACTTCTTTGACTTCACTAAGTCTGCTCATAATATTAAAATGGTGGTTAAACCAAGTGGCTTTGCACCTGGAAAGGACTTAATAAGAACTAAATACAATAAGAACTCCATAAGGAATAACTCTGCAAAGGTTCATTATGCTCATGCCCAGGTCGTTTATCATTTCTTCGTTGTCTCGGTTTTGGTAGTCGAAAATTAACTGTTTTTGAGCAGGTCCTTTTCTTATTACGCCGGCTAAAAGGTTTTCTTGTTTGTTTATTACGTGTCCGTTGTTTAGGATTTCCTTTGTTTGTTTATATATATATTATATAGGTCGAAAATTGTGAAATTTATTTTCAATTCATATTTAATTAGATTTCTATTAATTTTAATATATATTACAAATAAAAATTATGGTAAATTAGTTATAAATAATTAAATTTAATCTAAGAATCTAATTAATTATAATAAAGAATTATAATTAAAAATTTATTTCACAATTTTCGACCTATAATATGTATAAAAAATTTATTTTAAAAAAAAATATAGGGTTTATTTTTATGTTTTTGTTTTTAGCTAAAATTATTTTTTTATGGCTTTTATTTTTAAATTTTTTAATTTTTAATTTTTTTATTTAATTTAGTAAATTGATTTATTAAAGATGTTTTGGTTTTAATTTTATTTTTTACGCCGAAATCCATTTTTAATTCAGCTTTCCAGGGCTCAAAAGGAGCTAGAGTCCCTGAGGTCAGAATTATGTTATTTGGGTTAAGTTCTCTTAATTTTTCAAAAGAAATTGAGGGGTCCATACACCTTATTTTAATTAAAATTATAAATAAATTACGAAATTTATTAATAAATATTTTATTAAACTATATACCATAAATTTAAAGAGCATATATTTGTTTCTATATCTTTCTTAAAATATAATTTATAATGATTAATTTTATTTTAGTTCCAGTTACTTCCTTATTTTTGGGCTAATTAATCTTTTAATTAAAGTTCAAAAACACCTTTCAAGAAAAGTGACAAATAATCCAGTCCTTTAATAAATAAAATTTATGTCATTTTTTATAAATTTTTAAATAATTTTATTTTATTAAATAATTACCCCAATTTTTTGTTGTACTCAAATCAGATATCATGCCAGAAATTATTTCTAAATATTCAAACCAGTTTCCAGTACTGAGGCTAAGATAAAATTTATTATTAATAGGAAATTTTATTTAATAATAATAAATTAGAAATTTTATTTAATAAATTTAAATTTTTAATTACCCTTCTTTAAATTTAGAATTTGTAACCTCTCGAGCTAGTTTTTTAGACTCTAATCTTTTACCCTGATTTTTAAAGTAATCTAAAACTGTAGTTTGCTCTAATTTTTTTATCTGAGTGGCTTTTTCTATTAAATCAAAAACTTTTTTTCCCTCAGCCACAAATCCAGCTTCATCTTTACTAGACTTTTGCAACTAATTCATTTTATCTTCCATGAGGTCTTACATGTATCTAAAAATATTATTTATTTTGTAATTAATTAATTATATTATAAATTATTTTTTTTTGTTTGAAAAATTATATAATTATTATTACTACATATAAATTTAAATTTAAAATTTGGTGTATATTTATTTAATTACTATTTTAATGCTATTACAGGGCCCAAAGCATCTTTACACATTTATGTCGTAGTTTTAAGACCTTAAGTGTCAATTTCACTGACATTTTGCATTTTTTTCTTAAATTTGTCGCTTGTTTTGTTCGGGTCTAAATTTATTATTAAAATATTAAATTATGGTTTTTTATTTATTTCACGTATAATCAATTCAAAAATAATTTGTACCTTTCCACTATTTAAGAATATGAGTTTCTAATTGGCTAATTTCTGATTCAACTTCTGCTAATGCAGTAATTGATAGCGAAAATGAAGATCCATTTTCGCTTACATTTTAAACATTGTGGGCTTCGTCGAAAATTATAACACAGTCTTTTAAATCTATGTTAAAAACTGGAAAACTATTAGCATCTAGTAAATAATTATAAGGAAGTAAAATTATATCACAAACGTCTTTCACTCTTCTAGAATGGAAATAAGGACAAAAAGCTAAGAAATATATAGAGTTTGTAAATAAAAAAATAAATAGATAAAAATTTTATGTATATAAATTTTTACTATATTGTTTAGTAAATTTTAATTATTATTTTTTTTATTTGTTTATTTATTAAATTTTTACTTTTTTATCTCCCAAGGTCTTTTAATTCTTCAATATCTAAAATTTAGTTTAAAAATTATTCAGATTTATCTTAATGAACTGATTTGAAATAATCACATCTTGTACTATTTTCATCTAAGCCTCCTTTACAAGCCTATATAAATTTATTATTTATAAATAAAATTCATTTACATAAAATATTTATATATTATATTTTTTATTTTATTTAAAGAAAAATATAATATAATAAAATATAAAATATTATTTTTATTTAAAATTTTAATTTTTTATAACCTTTAAACAGCTTGAAATTAAAGCATGTCCTTTTAAAGGTTAAAAATCTCTTTTGATACAGTATTGGTCTCTGCTGGCTAAGATGGATGAAGTTGGCAAATAAACAGTTTTTTTTAATTCTTTTATAACTTGCTTTATTTAACTATGGGTTCTTGAACTGTATACGATTCGAACAGGATCCTTTTAATATAAATATAAATTATTAAATAAATAAATTAAAATTTTATTAATTATTAATAATGTATTTAATATTTAATTGTATTTATTTTCTTTTATTACTTTTTCTTTTTTGGCTATTTAATCTTTTCTTTTATTGTGGAGCCAGGCCATTGTTGCGCATAATAAGCATAGGGTTTTTCCAGTTCCTGTAGGAGATTATAATCTTTTATAATTTTTTTTATAATTAACTGGGATTATTTTTAAAAATTAATATTTGCATTACATAAAAAAATTAATTTATTAACAATTTTATTCATTATTTTAAAAAAAAATATATTTATGGTAATAATTTTTATTATTTTACAAAGCATTAGACTTTTTATTAAGAGATCTGATAACAGAAGCCATATAGTTTATTTAAACGTCATATGGTTCATATGGAAAAATTACTTCAATTCCCTCTATTGTTAATTTTTACTGTTTTTTTAATTTTTTTTGGTCTATTTAAATTTCAACTACACCTGGCGATTTTTTCTTTTCTTCATCTTATAATTGTTATAAATCATTTCTATCTTGTTTATTGTTTTTTTTCTTACTGTTTTTGTTTAAAATATTGAAAAATTATTCTTCTAAAATTCCCATTTACAATAATTTACTTTAATATAATTTTTTTAAAAAAATTTATTTTATTTTATATCTATATCTATATTTGTTGTATTAGGGTCTTAAATTTAAGTGAATTTAAGTTTAAAATTTTTAATTTTGTTTTTTTGTGATTTTTTATATTTTTTATACTATTATTGTGATTATTTTTTTAATAAATTAAAAAAGTTAATATTCCCGGTTTTTTAAAGTAAAATAAACTATAATAAACTAAATATTTTAAAAAATTAGAAATTCGGAATTCGGAATATAAAAATATTTTCTACCAAAATATAAATAGAAATTTTATATACTATAGATAAAACTGATATGTAATTTATTAAATTAATATAACACAACAAGATAAGTCTCATAAAATAAAGTAAAATAACTTAAATTTTAAATAATTTTATTAATTAGTATTGTAAAATTATTCTTATATAAATAATAAAAATGGGCAGAAATTATAAAATACTAATTTTTTTAATTAAATTAATTATATAATAAAAAATATGTATTTATAGAAATAAATAAAATTTAATTTGAAAAAATAATTAAAAATATAAAAGGATTTAACTTTACTAAATATATATAATATATAAAAATAAGTGAGGATAATACAATTATTATATGGTTTCATTTTATTTTGATTCATATTTAAAAATAATTGATAAATTTTAAATTGAATAAATTTCCTTCATTAATGATAAATATATATTAAGTTAGAATGTTAAATTTAAATATTAAATAAAATTTTATTAATATTATTTGATAAATAAACTATTTTAGTGAACTTACTAAACTACAACTATAGTAATTTTTATATATAAATTATAATTGTTTATTCATAACTTTATATAACAATACATATTAATAATTTATATAATATATGAATTAAATATATAATTATTAAAATTTGAATATACATTAGCACCTCGTAATTTTAAGGAAAAACATTAAAATCATTATTTATTTAAATTTATAAAAATTAAAAAATAAAATATTTGTCTAATTTTAAACTAAAACAATTATCAATTAATACTCTTTTTATATTTCTAAGTGTTTTTTAATTATTTATTTTTATTATAGTTATATTTAATTCTTCAATTTTTATAACAACATCAATTTAGATATTAAAATTAATATTTTATTTGCAGCTTAAAATTTATTTTATTCAATTTGCAGTTTTAATTTGATTTTTTTGGTTTATTTGCCTAGAAAATCCAGATTATAAATTATTTTTTCCCATTCCTCTTATATTTTACTCTATATTAGAACTTATTTCACTACCCGCAAATTTATTTTAATTATTTTAATTTACATTTGTATTTCCATCTTAAGATTATAGCAACTAGCTCCAATCGTTATTTTACTACTTCTTTCCATTTATTTGCTAAATAACTTTACTAAAAATTAAATTTTTCAAATTAAATTAAACTAAGTTTTTTAATATTATAATATTTTTATAATATATTAATAAATTATTATGTAAGTTTTTTACTTATTTTATTTTAATTTCGGTTAATTTTTATTTTCATTATTTTTATTATTGAATTAATGTTATTATTATGCATCTGGCTGTCTTGGAGTTGCAATATTAGATAAAGAAATGGTTTTATCTTTATCTTAATAATTTAAATTTTCAATATTTTACTAGTTTTCAAAATTTTCATTATTTTCATTATTTTGCCGATTTTCGCCATTTAATTATCTTTCTTGTATATTTAACCCCTAGTATTATGGGCACTCCAATTAATCTGATAACATATATAATTAAGATTCCATATTTTAAAGGTATGCATCATAATTTTTATCTATTTAATTTAAATCAATATCTGATTGCTAATGTATTTATTGTATTAAATTTTTGTATTCATTTAACTAAATTTCTAGTTGTTTTTAGAGATTTGCTTGTTTTTCAGTTAGTGAGCTAATTCGGTGTTTTTATTTTTGGATTTTTTTTATTAGAAGAGTGGATGGTTTTGCACAGCCCATTTCTAAGTATAAATATTTAAATTATTTGGATTATATATATTATATTATTGTTTTATTTTTTGATAGATTTTTGTTTTTTTTAATAGCTTTGGAAGTTTTAGTTTTTAGAAATTATTTTTATTTTAAAAATTCTGGGTATTTTTTGTTGTAAATTGAAAAATTTTATTATTATAATAATAAAATAATAATTAATATATTAATGATAGTGATTTAAAAAGAGAAATTTATATAAATTAAAAGTTTACTTTACATTTTTTTAATAAAATATTTACTTCAATTTATATTATAATAGATGAATTTAAAATAAAATTAAAAATTTTTATTTCACTTTTTGAGTCTTAAAAATGTTTTTATAAATTTATTAATTCTGCTATTTAGTAATAAATAGTCCATTTAAAATGTAATTGAATTAATTATAAGTATTTAATAGGTTTTTCAATTTATTTTAATCAGTGCATAATTTTTTACCACAAATAAATAATATAAAAAAAAGCGTGGCTTTCTTAATATTTTATTATTTTATTACATTATTTTTCTAATTTCCTGATTCATCAAATTAATTTTAATATTAAAAAAGTAAAATCTTAAATTTTAAAAATAAAAAAAATTAAAAAGGTGAGTAAAATTTTAAAAACCACTTAAATAATTATAAAATAATATTTAAATTTTTATTTAAAAAATGGCACTTTAAAAAAGAAATGTGGATTATTCCAAATTATTTAATGTATAGGAAATTAAGAAATAATTTGATTTAAATTAAGATAATTAACTTATTTCTTCTTATTAATGTGCAATATAGAGCAGAATTATGTTATTTGGAAGAATTTTTATTTACTCAAAGACAATTTGCTTTCATTCAAGTTTTAACTACACAAATTTATTTGGAGACACAACTTTTAAAGTAGCATAATTTTTTTTTTTATTTATATATTTAAAAAAATATAGGGGAACTTAATATTATAATTAATATATAAAATAGAATAAGAATTAACCAAAAAAAAATAATATAAAATTAAATAAAATATCTATAAATCTTAAACTGGAAACAAATTGGGAATTAAATTATAGTTTATATAAACTTTTAAAAATTATTGATATTATATTAAATTATTATATATATAATCTATTTTATATTATATAATATAAAGATCAGCGTTGAGGATATTGTAGACGTGAAGAAATTAGGAGACTTTATTGTTTTAGAAACAAAAGGAAGATAAAATAATTAAGTGAAATTTACATAGTTTATGTTTATTAATTCTGCTTTTGAGACTATTAAATTAATTATAGCTTAAAAAAATGGCTAAATTACAGAAAATAGTAAACTTTTTTAGCTTACTCCTTAAAGGTGTTTAGGAAATTCAGAGGATGAAATTTTTTAGTAAATTTAGGGGAGAAAAAATAGAATTAGAGCAACTTTAGTTCCTATCGAAAATTATAAATATCATGAAAAGAGTATTTTTTAAAATATAAGTGCTAGAGAATTATTTTATATGTATTTTTCCGATAATCCCATTTAATATAAAGGAAAGCTTTATGATTCCGGAAGTCATTTATTTTTTACAGAAGCGAATAAGGTTAAAAAAATTAAAAAAATTTTGATTCAAATTTTAAATTTTATAAATAATTAATAAATATTATATTTGCTAGAATATTTATTTAATATATATTTAATAATCAATTTTTATTATTTAGGGAGTAAATGTGAAAGTTAGCTAATGGGATCCAAGCATTCCAATAATTTATGAGTCTATTTTTAGCAAAAATTTTAAATAATTATTGAAACAAGATGATTTTTCAAGTAAAAGCAAATCATTTTAAATTGAAATTAATACAAGAATACCTATGATGGGAAATATAAAAATTTCAGTAAATATTTAAGAAAAATGTTACTTTTTTTCGGATAAATCATTTTTAATTGAGTCGTTGGCACAGTCAAGTGGCGCACCTTATGTGGATAATTTTGATGTTAAGGCGAGTTTTTGGGTTCAAGATTTGCCAAATAATGAGTAAAAATATTTAATAAATTAAATAAAAAATTGCGAAAATATAAAAAAAATAAAAATAATTAATTTATCATACATATATTTTTAGAGTAGAATTTGCGTAAGGTTTAGATATAGTGTGGAAAAAAAGTTCTTATGTTAAAAATATAATTGAGAAAAAATTTAAATAAGCTAATGAAAAGATGTTCGAAAAACAAGTAAATTTAATTAAAGAATTGATTGTTGATTTTTAGAAAACTAGGGAAAATTTAGAAAAAGAGTATTTGGAAGCTAAATTGAATAAAACAAGTTTATCTAGCGATTTAAATTCGCCAAGATCTATTTAGGACGGGTAAGAATAGTAACAAGAAATAGTTTATAATTAAAATGGAAAAAATAAAATAAAAAAAGATTCAGTTGACTTGAAAAATTTGAATTAGAATAATTAAAATTAATAAAATTTAAATACAAGTAATAGTAATAATAATTTTAGTATTTTTGGGAAATAGTTTTCTTTGTTAAATTAGAGCAATTAAAGTTATAGTGATTAAATAAATGGAGTTTAGAGTTAAAATTAAAGTATAAATTAAATTGAATTGAAAGAAAGTTTAATGAAGGAGTTTACTTATATGAAGAACGAAATAGAGAGTATTTAGGTAGTTGTTAATAGATAGTAGTATTTTATTTTTGCGATTTTGGGGATTAATTTAATTTTGTTATTGATTTTGATATTTTTTAAAAATTGAAAATAAAGAAATAATATTGATTATAATTACCTGCTTATTTTATAGTTTTTTTTTTAATTTTACAATGAAGTTTTAATCTTATTTTAAAAATTTATAAAATAAAAATAATAATTCTATTATTTATTGTATGTATGGTTTTCGTGTATTATTTATATTATCATTATTACTATTACTATTATAGTATTTAATTTTTTCATTGATTGTATAATTTATGAAAAATAAAATAAAAATATACTAAATAACTATTTTAAATATTTTAATATTTTGTATCATTTTAGATGGAAAGTTAATAAAAGTAGAATAAATAAAGTTTTGGTTTTTCCTTTTTTTCCAAAAATATCTTGAATAAATTCCAGTAAGTTACTGAAAGTGCTAAAACTTAAATAACTCAGTATTTACATTTTAAAATTGACATAAGTAATTTAATTTTAATTTACTAAAAGTATTCTCGTTTAGATTTATTAAAGTTAAAATTTATTATTTTAGTTATAAAGACTATATAGAAATGGTATATTATGATACTAAATGAGCCTTCAAATGGATTATATCATATTCAAAACCATTATAAAAATTTAGCTAAGGATATTTAACAGGAATAGGTAATATAATATTCTACTAATAAATTAAAATTTTAAAATGAATAAATTCACCATAAATTATAAAATCAATTATAGTACAATATATTTATAGTTATTACCTATATAAATTATTTTATTTTATTTTAAAAAGTAAAATGTTAAGAAAATTAATAAAAAGATGGAAATAACTGCATAGTAGATAGAATTCACTAGAAAGGAGGTGAAAGAAATTTCTGAATTAAATGATAAATGGGCTAATAACATGGATAATATTCTAGAAGAATTAAATAAACAAATAAATATTAATTGAAATAATCAAAATAAACTATTTTTAATTAAAAAAATAAAAATTTAACTTTTATTAATTTTTTTATAATATTTTTATGTACAATTTATAAAATTTATAGTTTAGTTTTATAATATAATATTTAATTTCAATTTTGATTATATTTAATAAGGTATATGATATTGATTTTTTTAGTTTTAGTTTTATTATTAATATATAACTTTTCATTTATATTTTAATTACAATAATAATAATAATTTGTGATGTTTAAATTTAAAATTCATATTAAAATTTCTAAGAATATTGTGTAAATAAATGAGATTTTCAAATTGAATTTATTTACCAAAATATTTATTAAAGTTAATTTATTTATAAATTAAGAAAAACTAATTTAACTTTTTATAAATAAAAAGTTAGATCATAACCTATAAAATATGTTATAAAATGTAATTATTTTTTGGCTTTTATTATAATGGTAATTCAACTTCTAGAATTTAATTTTATCACTTTTTATAAATTTTAATTAAAAAGGCATTTTTTTTTTATATATTAATAAGTAAGTTAGTATAATTTTTATTTATGCTTTTTTCTAATTTTATATGTTAAAAAAAGTGTTAAGTTATTTCTTGATTAAGTCATAATTCTTAAAATATTAAAATTAAACTTAATTAATGGTTATATTTTAGGTTCTAATTTTCTAGATTAATAAATGTAAAATATTTTTTAAATTTTAAAAATAAATTTTTAAATTTAAAGTTACAACTACTTGAAAATAATTTTATATTTGAATTATATAAATCAGAAAAAACATAAAGATGGAATTAAATAGTTTATTTTAACATAATAATATACAGCTATATCTTTATAATTTATTGAAAAATATTAATATTATTTAATTTCGCAAAAAAATCGAAAAATAATTTTCAAATCAAAATATATTGGTATTTAAGTATTATCGTTAAATTAAGTAAATAATAAAAAATTTCCGAATTAGTAATTATAAAAACTTGATTATTATTAAATTTCAGTAAAATAATTTTTTTATAAAAAGATAAAAAAATAAATTAATAAATCAATAAAAAAAAAATTTTAGAAAAAAAAAAAATAAATTAAAAATAATTAATAATTTTAAAAATGAGGGTAATTTATCAATAAATTTTACTTATTTTAGTCAATTTTTTTTTTGTTTTCTCCAAAGAGGCTGGCGAAAATGATAAAGTAATTTAATGGGAACCTTAATCCGGAATTTATTAAAAAATAAAAGTAGGTACAAGTGAATAAATAGTACTAGAATACGATTTTTCATCTGATGATGAATATTAATTTTGGAGTTTAGGCACAGATGTAGCTGAACTTACAGATTATAATTTGATCGTTTATTTAAAATATAGTAAAAATAAATTATAAAAAATTATAATTTATAAATTAATTAAAGAATAAAATAAGAATTTAATTTAATAATTCAATTTTTTAGGCGATGGAGAGTTAAATGAATTGTCATAATATGAGCAAAATTTTATTTAGTATTATGAGAAATTTAATATACCATTTACTGATTTTTTATAAGTTTTTACGCTTTCGAATTCTTACACTTATCACGATATTTGTAAATACTACTAATTTTGTAAGTTTTTGGTCTATCTACCTTTACAAGAAGTTGGTTATGATTTTTTTATAACTAATTTGAATTACTAAATTAATAAGAAATATTATAATTGGCAGGCGGAAATTACGAGTCCATTAATTATTGGCTCATTCTTGTAATATGATTAAAATTCATTTAATTTATAAAACTTGAGTGCAGACAGTTATACTCTATTTGATTCATATGTTTTTAAGTACTCTTATTTAAGTACTGCCTATGAAATAAAAGAGACAATTGAAAGTGATGAATTATACGTATTTTTAAATGAAAATTAGTAAATAATTTTAAATTATTTTTTAACTTTATTAAATTGTAAAAATTTAATTTGATAATAGATAATTTTGAAAAAATAATTATTTAATTTTTACATTTTAAAATTTTTTAGTGGTTATTAGAATATATACTTAAAAGTTTATGATTTAGATAATTATGCTGGTGACGTAAATTAATTTTAATTAAATTGGTCAGATACTTCATATATTTCTACTGGTTTGAATTTAATTAAATGCAAAAAATGTTTAGTGGAAATTTGCTAAACTTTTGATGGATACACTGTGAATTATAATAAATATCATGCAGGTTTTTTAAGTTTTGCTTAATATCATGACGCTGGTAAAGATTTAAGTATACAATAAAAATCAGGAATATAGCTTATGAAATTGGATTTTTAGCAGAAAATTACTTTTGTTTAAATTTACTAAAAGTTGCTAAAAGATTATTAATATTATTAGTTTAATAATTTATTAGTAATTCCTGATAATAATTAAGATGATGTGTAAAATGCTAAAGTTAATTTTAAAGTTGGGGGAAATTATTTTAGGACAAATTTTTACTAAAGTGGAATTGAAAATTTAGAGTAAATATATCTTCTGACTATAAATTAAGAAGATATAAATATGAATTATACTATAGAATATGATAAAAACGTAGCAGTTTATTAGAAAAGTGAAGATTTTTCAATGAATTATACTTAAACTGATTATATTTTTTATTATAAAATGGAGAGTGGATCAAATGTTTTCTAAATCAGCAAATTCGAAGAAAATAGTGTAGTTTATTTGAATTAGTGTTAAAAATAATAGTTTTGTGATTTTCCTGATATATTAAATTATGAATACAAAGCTGAATAAATTAAGAATACAAGGAATGTTAAATTTAATTTAACCGATAGAGTTAACAGCAATGATTAATACGTTGCAGTTTATATATTTAATCATAGATTATTTAACGCAAATTCTAGTAGTTTGAGAGAATTCTACTACGATTTTTATGGAAATCCTCATAATCCTAAGGTTGATATTTAATTTTATGATAAGTATGTATTTAAAAGTGATACTCCTTACTGGGTATATGGTAAATAATTATAAAAATTTTAATTGTTTATTTTTAGCAAATATCATGATAATTTTTACAAAATTTTAGTATTTGTGATTGAGTTGGGTCTGGTTGCTTTTATGGTGTTGTATTTTATAGCACTTTTTTATATAAAAAAATCAATGATTTTATAAAAATTAAAAGTATTTATACTAAAATTACTTAGAATAAGAAAATGAAAAATAAGTTTAAATTATTTATAAATTTTATATTGTTATAGTAATAGTTATAATTAAATTTTATGAATTGTATATTATAATATATATTTATTATATTTTTATATAGACTTCTGTAATCCGGGTATTTTACTATTTTAATAGATTTTAATAGATTTAATTAAATAATAGTACTACTTTTATATTAATTAAAGGCTCTTTAGAATTTTCATATTAATTTATTAATTAATTAAATGTAAAAATAAAAAAAATAAACATGTACTTATTTTAAAGTAAATTATAAAATAAAGTGGATTTAAATAATTAGGTATAAAAATCGGATAATGATACATATTATAAATACAAATGTAATAATTTAATGTTAATATTTTTTTTAATAAGCTACTAGGTAAATAAAGAATAAAAAATAAACTTTTTATTGTAATTGATTCATGCAAGGAAATTCAAATAATAAAGAGAACAATTATTAAAGTTAAAGATAAAAGAAATAAGAAAAATGAATTAACAATATAGTTCTATAAGGGAAATGATCCTATTTAAATAGATGGAGTTGACAAGGAAATAATTATGCTATATTTTAATAAAAATTTAAAAAAAGATTAAAGATTAAGTTTTAAACAATTAAGGGAAATTTTTTCCATTGATTTGATTTACAAGGCCTAATTTTATTCTAAAGTTTATATAAATGATTAGTTTTTAGAAAATTATTTTGTTAAAATGTAAGAAACAAGTATAAAGTATTAAAGCGAAGTAAGTGAAAATGTTTATAGCTGGATTTATGATGGCAAAAATTTTGTGCAAAAAATTATTTAGGAAAATAAAAAGGATAACAAATAATCTTAATAAAATATATATCGATATTTTAAAAAAAAATAATAAGATTCTGAAAGTTCATGCATGACTATTTTTGATAAATACTCTAATTAGTAAAAATAGTAATCCTTTTTAGAGAGTTCTAAAATTAATGAATATTTAAATATTGAAAAATAATAGGGAATAAAAGAAGAAGATAGCTTTTAGATATAAGTATAAGATTAAAACAAATAAAAAGAATAAAATATAGAGTAAGAAAAAACATATAACGAAATAGATGAGCAATAATTAAAAGATAAAGAGTTTAGAGAAAATTTAAATGAAGATTATAAATTAAAATAAATATAATAATAAAACATGAAAGATTAAGAAAAAATTTTTTTTGAAAAGTAAGTAGATTAATTTATAAAATCTAATTATATGTTTATAGAAAATATTAATAAGAATATTAATTAATATTTATAGTATGTTTAATAATAAATAAAAGTAGTTTTGAATGGATATATATGTGAAATTAAAAGTTAATTTTAACAAAACTTAGAATAATTAATCCATGCTGAATAATTACTAAATAATTAATAAAATTAATATTTAAAAAAGTAGGGTAATTTAGGATAGAATTATTTTTCTGAATTATTTAAATTTTAAGAAGAATTATAATAAAATACTAAGTTGAATTTAAGTTAAGCTTAAAATAAATTTAACGAATTTCTAACAAAATTTAAATAAGATATAGTTTATTGTAGAACTTTTAACATAAATTGTAGATAAATTTAATAAAAATTTAAGCATTTATTTGATAATGGTGATATAGAATAATGCTAAGAATAATAACAGTAATTAGATAAATAGGATAAAAATAAGATAAATTTTTATAAATCTAAAGGAAATTTAGGGTCAGATATGCAGAACTAAATAACCATATAGAATTATTAAATTGAATAAAATAAATAAAATGAATAAAACGAATAAAATGAATAAAATAATTAATCTTAAATAAATAATAATAATAATCCTATTATAAATAACGATTATTTATTAAGAATAAAATTTGGGTGCGAGAAAATAGATTAAACGAAATAAGTGTATAGTTAGATTTTAGATAAATATAAAAGTTATCATTTAAAAATTAGAATAGATTGTAAGGACAAAATATTAGGGTAATAAATAGTTTTTGTATTATTAGGATCTTAAGATAAAGACAAAGATTGGTGGAATTAAAATAGGATAATTGTTAATAATTTATCAGGAAATTGTTATGCAAATAATGTGATACATAAGGTTTTTCGGGGCTAAAATTTTTAAAATTTTACGTCTTTTTTTAAAAGGGACGGTAAGGAAAGTGTTTTTTATGTAGATTTTAACTATAATTAGAGTGTATTTGAGGTTTGTGATGAGGGGAAAAAAGGACGTATAAAAACTGTAATTGATAAGAATAGGGTCAAAGGAGATTTAATTTTTGGGATATAGTTGTTTTAGAGTTTTTAGTGCGAAGTAGAGTTTGAGATTTTAGAGTTTAGTTGTTGGTGAAAATTTAATAGTTTTTATATTATTTATAAATAGGTGCTATGTATAATTAGTTTGTTATTAATTTTAAAAGTAATTATGAATAATTATTGTAATAATGACAATTAATATTTATATATATATAAAATTTTAAAAATATAGTTTAAATCGTAACAAATTATTTTTAAAAAAATATTTATATATAAACAGTATATTACTTTATTTAAAATGAAACAAATTTTTCTGATTTAATAATTTTTACTAGAATTTAAAATTTAGGAAATATAATAAAAATAAGCAATAAAAAAAACAAAAAATAAATGTATCATTCTTAACTAAATTTAAATCTTAATAAAAACCAAGATTATAATAAAGATAATTTTCGTGCCTATTAAAACAATTAATCTGAAATTTTTAGTAAAATTCCTGACAAATATTTCAAATAATATTAAATTACTTAGCATCAATAAAATTAGTAAAAATATCATTTTATTGGAGATTAATTGGAGAAATTCGGCCCCCAATATAATACAAAATAAAAGTAGGACATTTAGTAATTGGAAAAAATAATTCCATCACAAAATTATTATAAATAGAAAGATAATACTTACATTTCCTAATTTGCAATGATTAAATTACAGGAATTAGAGAAAATTTTACAAACAACAAACCCAAATAGTGAATAATACAGAAAATTGCAAAATTAAATAAATTAAACATAATAAATTATATAAGCTAATAAAAAAATTGATATTTTGGACAATATAGTAAAAAATATTAATTTAAATTTGAATATTTATAAATAATATTTTATTTAAACTTTTATTTTATTTTTATAAATTAATTTTTTCAATTAATTATTTATACTATAATAGAATTTATAATTATGATTTTTCTAATATTTAATTTATAGCAAGGAAATTAAGTTAGGCATAAAAAATAGATGAGTTATTAATTATAAGAGAACGATTTTTAAACTTAGGCAATTTAAACTTTAGATTATGATCAAGATGATGGGTTTTTCATTTTTTTTGATTTTATTAATAGTTTGCCTACAAATTTCGAAGAAGTGGCAATTTCTTACGGATTTATAAATAAATATGAAAATATAAATGAAGATCCAATTTTATTTAAGCATAATACGGCTCCGTTTATAACTGAAAAGGAATCTCCTTATACTAAAAAGTGTCTATTTAGCGAAAAATCGCCTTTATTGAAAGTGCCATATGATAGTGAAAGGATTTTGTATATTTCTATACATGCTTGGGAAATTGGGGCCGTAAATAGAAAAAAAAATTTATTTATTTATTTATTATAATTTAGTGTATTATTTTAATTTAATATAGTTATTATTTTAGTAAAAGTTTTTAATATTAAACTATTTTTACTATTTTTACTATTTTTTTAAGGAAAAAACTAACTGGGATAGTTGTTTTAGGTGTTGGAGTTTGTATGAGATTTTCGATAATAAAAATTAGAAGAAAATTAATGCTGGGAGAGTCAAATTACCATTTTTTTCTGAATATATAAATCACCATATGTTTTACACTAATTAAAGTACAGTTTCTTTACCCGAGGCTTTTATACATTTGAGAATATCACCTTAGAATTAAAGAATTTTGTAGTTATAAACTATTTTGCACGAATCTTAATATAAAATTCCTGAGTTTATGATGAAAAGAGTTTAATTATAGGAGTATAAATGCCAACCAAATACGATAGGTAATTTAATAAATAATATAAATTTTAATTAAAATGTTTTTATTGTATTTAATTTAATTAATTTTTATATATCATTAATTATTATTAAATATTATTAATTATTATTTAGCTAGGTTACCTGATGGTTTGGGTAGGCCTATAAAAAGGGAAGCTTATTGGGACAATTAAGTAGCTTAATTATTGAATGTAAGAAAAAATTTAGCTGAAGAATATGAATAGAAAGAATTAAATAAAGAAAGAGAAAAAATGAGAAAATTGGAAACTAAGTTGTAGAATATATATGAAAATTTGGGGAATTAAGAAGAAGATATAACTTCTCCTGATAATGAATTGGAAATTACTATATAAAAAATTGTTAATTATGAATATGAATAGTATTTATCTTATGAAATAGAGTTGGTATATATCGATGGATATGATTTGGATTAAAGGGAAGTGATTTTTAATGTTGAGTAAATTAATAATTTCATTAAAATTTATTTATTTAATATTTATAATGAATTTGTATATAATAAAAGAATAACGTATTTTAAAATAGTAGATTAATATAAAAAAAATAATAATTTATATTTATTTTAAGATCAAACGAAATAAAATAGCCATTTTATAGAAAAAGACTAGTGGAGTTTGAGAAAAGTTATGATGTTAAAATAAACTTAAAGAAGGTCTAGGAAAATTTTTAGTACAAGAACTTGAATTAGAATTTTTTATTGATTTTTAAGTTTTATTAATTAAAGAAAGATATATAAAATTAACAGGAGTTTGCATGGTGCGTACATCCACTTTTTGACCGAAGAAAAAGATACAATTTTGGCGATTTTAAGCGAAAAATTTATGCTTTTCCGATTCCTTAATTATACCCTTTTGACTCTTCCAAAATAAATATGTTTGATATTTCTTTGTTATTTAGTTTACGAGGTAATAAATAATCTGGGATAAAAGTAGCAAATTAAGATTATTCAAGTTAAAATTAATTAAGTTTGGAAAATTTTCATATAAGAGGTAAGTAAGGTATTGATTAAAGTTAAATTTAAAAGTTTAAAAGAAATAAAATGAATGAGAGCTCTTAATCTTTGTTTTCAGATTTACAGTCTTAATTGTCTAACAATTCTGGATATGTAAAAAAGTTGTAAAAATAAGAAAATTTGAAAAAATATTAATAATTGAGGGAAAACGAAGATGGAGATGAATATTAAAATTAAAATCTAATTTAAAATGAAAAATTAAGTTAAAATTAAAGTCGTTCTAGAAGGAGTTCAAATGGGTCGTCTGATTTTTAATCTGATATATTTAATTATTATAATAATTAAAAACAAGGAAATTCTTTATTTTCTTAGAATAATTAGAATTAAGAAAGATATGACATGTTAAGACCTGATACTCCTCAAAATTTAAAGTGAACATATTTAATTAATCAATTAAAATTTTAATAATATTTTTTATAAAGTAATTTATTTTGTAGTTTACATATAAATCTATATGGTTATTTTATACTGTATTATATTTATAATAATTTAAAAATTTTTGTTATATTATTAAGATATAGATTTTAATTCAATTATTTATTAATGCTATTTATTCTATTTAATTTCTTGCTTTGAATTAAAGATAATAAAAATTTTAAATTAAATAATAATTTTGAGAAAAAAGGAATAAAAAATTAAAATTTTAAATTAAAAAATTATAAATTAAATAAGATGAATAAAGACAATTATTTGAGGTTCAATGATCAGGCTTCAGATTCTCAAAAAAATGTACATTAAAATTAGAGAAATTAAGGATTAAGATTATCCAAGTAAAATAAGGAAAATATTTTTTAAAATGAAATTTAAGAAAAAGATTTGAACAAAAATAAAAATTAATTTAATTAAAAAAGTTTTATGGGAAAAATAGTTTAGATATTATTTTTGCAGCAGAAAAAAATAGAGTTTAGCATAAAAAAGTAGATAATTTTTATAGGGGGGCTAATTGGGGTTTGTATTTTGTTAGCAGTTATAATTTTTGTATATAATTAAAATTTATGGAAAATTGAGATTTCTAATTATTAGAATGAATAGATATGTTAGTAAACTGGGAATGAAAATTAGTGCGAAATACAGTTTTAATTGTAAGAAGATGTTGAAGGGCCAATTTATATTTATTATAAATTGGAGAATTTCTATTAAAATCACAGATAATATTAAAAAAGTAAATCGAATGCATAATTAAATGGTAAATAAATATTTTTGCAAAGAATTTTATTTAAATTTATATAAAAAATTAATAATTATGTGAGTAAAAAAAAATGAATAATGATAATAAAAATAGAATTTTTTATACAAATTATTTTATTTATTACTAGTTATTTATTATTTATATATAATATTTTTAAATTATTTAAGGATAAGTTATTGATGAAAAAACAGCAAAAAGTTATTGTGGTTAAGTTGTGTATAATAAAGATTTGGGTTTAAAAAAATTAGTTTCTGTAAATGGAGAATAATTAGGTAATAAATTAATTATATCATAATTTAGATAAATGCTAAAATTATTATCAATTATTTTTATATTTTCAATTAGATCCCGATGATATAGCGGTTCCTTGTGGACAAATTGCAAAATCTTATTTTAATGATAGTTTTAAATTATATTATAAAGAGAAAAATTAGTAAATATAAATTAACATAGTAGAATAGGGGATTTCTTGGTAAATTTTAAGAATATATAATTAATTTATGGATTAATTATAAATAATTAATAAATAAATAAATTTTAAAATAAAAATTTTAATTATAAAAGGGAGGGCGAAAAGGGGGACAAATTTAGGAATTAAGATTTAAGCAAATAATGGGCAGACATAGAAAACGAACATTTTATAAATTGGGTAAGAACTGCAAGTTTTTCAAATTTCGAGAAATTATGGGGAAAAATAGAAGGGTCGTTAAAAAAAGAACAAGGGACTTTTAAATTGGTAGTTGAAAATAATTATGATACAGACTATTTTGGAGGTGGGAAAAGTATTGTGTTAAGAAATAGTTCTTTTTTGGGCGGGCAATAATATATAGCTGTTTATTTGCTGTTGGGGTTGGGGTTGGGGTTGGCCGGGTTTGGAGGGTATTTTTTGAAAAATTATAGAGAGTTTTAAAGTGCTGAAAAAAGGATTAATTAGGTCTAGTAATAGTTTTGTGAAGACTGATGAAACTTTTATTTAGCCCTTAAATTTAGTTAAATAATAATAAATAATAATTAATATATTTTAAATAGAGGTTTATTTGGAGATTTAAATTCTATTTTTAGTTTTTTAGCAAATGAAGTTGATATTATAAGAAAAATGATTATATTTAGAATTAAGTGGTTATAAATTTTTAAATAGAATAATATATTAATTAAATATATTAGTAGATATTATAGAATTTGACAAAAAAAGATATTCATTTATTCTTAAATAAATATATTTAAAGCTTATAGATAAAACTTTTGATATAATATAATTTTAAAAGTAAATTTATATATTTTATAATTATTTAAATATTTATGTTCAAACTTCCCAAAATAAAATGGTTCCATTGATATCTGTAGTTGAGAATAAATTATCTTTAGTAGGATACTATTATAAGTTTAAAATAGGTGTAGTGTGAATTCCTCCAGTTTTTTTTCCATGAGAAGTGTTGAACATTTATGACTAAAGTTATTAAATTTTAGAGTCTTATGTGTTTTGAGAACCAGTGATAGAATTTTCTAAAAATTTATTGAATTAAAATTTTCCATCTTTTAAAGTATAAATTGCTGGTTTTTGATCATATCCACCACATATTAAGGTATTTTCATTTATATACTTTAATTATTTATAAGGTAATTTATTTACTCCACTTGCTTATTCTTTTTAAACTTCTTCTCCCTGAATAATTTAGCATAATAATTATAATTATATTTAGGGTAGCAAATTATAATTATTATAATAATTTATAAAATATAAAATAAATTTATTTAAAATAAAATAAAATTTTTTTTTTTAAATTGTAATTTACATTTATATTTATGGTAATAACATAACCTCCATGGGCTGCAATAACAACTTAATTTCCTTTAGGGGCAAAAACTGAAGCCTCAACCCAGCCAAAACCTTCTGAAATACTGAAAATACACTCATCTTTGGTTTCTATATTACTGAAAGTTCCTTTATAATCATTATTTGCATCTGCTTCAGGGGAATAACAAGTAATTAAATTGAAAGTATTATCTGTGCTTCCAACACCAACTACTTTTCCTGAGGGGTGGAAAGCGACGGAAATTACAGAGGATTTACAGGATTATAATTCTAAAAAAATTAATTGATAAATTTAATGTTTATTGAGGAATTAATTAATTTTAGGATTGAAATATTAAAATATAGAAATAAAAATTATAGAAATTATTTATTTAAAAATTCAGTTTCATTTTTCTTCAGTTTCTATATGTTTAATCAAAAGAAAATTTTATATTTTTATATTTTAAATTTCTATATTATATATTTTATTTTTTTATATTTTTATATTTTTATATTTTACTATAGGTTTGCCAGAATTCATTGACTTTATCATAATAGCCTATGAAGGCTCTGGCGTCGCCTCCTCCTATTGCGAATTTTTTTCCATTTTTGGACCATTCTCCGGTTATAATTGCTCTTTCGTTTTCGATAATAACTAGATCTTTTTTCCATTTATTATTTTAGAAATCCCAAACTAAAATGCTTCTGTCGAATGAGCCTGTTAAAAGTCTATTTTCTACGGACCAGCCTGAAATTTAATAGAAAATATTAAAAAATAGTATAATTATATAATTATCAAATAGAATAAATGAATTATAAAAGTTTAATTTTTTAAAAAATATAACCAACTAATTAAATTTAAAGTATTTTATTTTATTTGTTTTTTTACTTAATGCTGATATTTATTGACTCTATTCTTTCAATTTCCAAATTAATTTCCATTTACTTATTGAATCAAACCCGTTTATTTCATAAATTTCCACAGTGGGGTCTTGCTATTTAATATAAAAAAATAAATATGATATGTTAGAATTTTTCTTATAAATATTTCATTTAATTTTTAAAATATTTAGATGATTACATATAATAATTATTATATTAAATTTAGATATTAAAAATTAAAAGATACTTAAAGAACTAATTATAAATTTTTATTTAAATTATTAATTTTGTTTTAAATTTGAATTACTTTTAAACTGACAGCTATGTATTTTCCGTCAGGGGAAAAAGCGTGGGCAACTAGCCCATTTACTTTTAAATGTTCTTAAATTGTAATTGTTTCGTCTTTTTTGGTTGCCATTGTTTTATTTTGCGTTTAAATTTGAATTTAAAGTATAATTTATTTTTTTTTAAGTTATTTTAAGTTTAATTATTCTTTTTCGATATTTTTTATAGATATATAAAGAGAATTTATACGAAATTTTATTTTATTTTAATTTATTTTATAATAAATAAGTGTAAATGATTGAAAATAAATTGTAATGTTATTATTTAAGAAATTCTGGTAAAATTTTTAGATTTTTATAGATAAATAGAATAAATTAAGTAAAAAAAGTAGAAATTAAAAATTTAAATAATATTATGTTTATCTATTTTTTATTTTTATATATAATTAAATAAATTTTTAAAAGTTACAGCTACAGTTGTTTTCAAAATTCTGAATTTTAGATTTATTTTCCCATTTTAGAGATTTTAAATATTGTCTCTTATTCAAATATAATTATAAAAATTGATTTGTTGTTTTTTCTCAATAATTATTTCTTCATGTTAAATAAATGAAATTTGATTTTCAGAATGCCTCTGAAAATTAATTATATAAATAACACATTATATGGGACAATAAATAAAAATTATATGCAAAAGCTCTATTTTTTTTTTTTTTCAGAATTTGGAAAATTACTGTATTAATTTTATCTTTAAGACCAAATAAATTATTTTTTTACATTTTTTTATAAAATTTATATTATCTTTTCATATTTTTTATTATTATCTGTGTCTAAAGTACCAACCTCTTTCTTTAATTGGTTCTTCTTTATAAGGTGAATTTTCGATGATTTATTTTACTACTTATTTAAATTATTATATATTTTCTACTTTATAAAGTAATTTATTTAGTTCTAAATTATTTTTAAGAGTTTAGAAAAAAAATTTCTGCAAATGAACTCGTATATTATCTAATATAGTAGGAGGAAATATTTCGCAAATATCTAAATATTCTAAAGCAATTTAATGTAAATTTACAGGTTCATTTTTTTATTTATTTTCTTGAAAAAGAGCTGGATTTTCCAAAAGCCCTTCTGCACTCATAACTGCGTCACACTAAGTTATTTTCAAACCTATAATAATTAAAAATAAATTAATGAATTTTAATTTCTAAAATTTAAAGTTAAACAATAAAAAATAAAAAATAAATTAAATTTTTTTTTACACTATTAAACATCTTCATAGGTGTAAATACCTCCATTAGCTATAATAGGAATTTTGGAAGATTATTTAATTTATTTGATGATTTCTAGATTATTTTCCTTTTAAAGTCCATGTTTTTCTTCAATAGTTCTTCCATGTACAGTGAGAAAAGTTGCTCCTAAATTTTCCATCATTTTCGCCAATTATAAAGTTTTTTTTTCGTTGTTTAAAATCCTCATTTTACAAGAATAAGGGACAATTAACTGGTTATTTTAAGCTGCTTTTTGCAATTTAAGTAGAATTTTTTCGATTATTTCAGGAAATTCTAAAAGGTAAGCTCCGTAACCGTGTTTACGAGCCACTTGTTAAGGACAACCGAAATTTAGATCGATTCCGTCAATTTTTTCTTAAATTAAAAGAGCTGTTTCTAAAATTTCCTCGCCGTTGTTTCCTGCTAACTGGGCAATTATCTTAAAAAAAATTAGGTTTTTTAATTTTTAATTTTTTGTATTTAAATTAATTTTTTGTATTTAAATGTTAACTTAATTAATTTTAAATTTTATATTTTAGATTAAGATATTTTTATTTATCAATTTAAGGTATATATATTATTTATAAAGATAGATTTAATTATTTTATGTTTTTGGTGAGGCTTTTTAAAATTTTTAAAATTTTATTTTTTTCAGTGTAATAATAATAAAGTTAATCGCCTTTTTAAGTTATTTTTGTTAATTTTAAAAAATTTATATATGATTTATGCTTTATTTTGATAGATTAAAATGTGTTTAATTATTTATTATATTTAAAATATTTATTATTATTATTTTATTATTACTGGTCTTTCTTCTGGGCAGGTTTGGAAAAATTTATCTATGAATTTTTATTTTTTAGAGGGCTTTTTAATTTGTTTTAAACCTTTTAATAGAGTATCGCATTTTATCATTGGAGTAAAGCCAAGCTGACAGCCATATTTTTTTACTAATAATCTAAACGGTAATTCGGATTAGCCGACCTTTAAAAATTAAAAATTAAATTTAATTTATGCATTTATTTATAATTTAAAATAGAGAGCTATATAAATATTTTAAGAATTAGATATTTATTAAAAATTTTTATTGTTTTTAATTTTTACCATTGGGGCGCAAACGTATTTAGGAGAGCCTAGCTTCTCCCAATTTTTATAAGCTTGATTTATGTTATTTATTTAGTTATTTAAAGGCTCATTTTTTTACATTTTTAGGAATTGTTAATATTTTATTTGAAAGATTTATGTTTTTTTTTAATTCTAAGGTTTTTGATAATTTTTCTAAGAAGTGAATTAAATTGATAAATTTTTATTATTTATTGAAAATACTAGGAAGTATGAAATTAAGAAATGTAATTTAATATAGGTTTATTATAGATTATAAATATTATGAAAAGTAGAGTTATTGTTAAAAAATTTAAAGTTTTTTAAAAAATTTTATTTTAAAGATTTTAATTTTAAGAAATTTTTATTTAAAATATTTTTGATTATAATTTAGTATAAAAATATACCCTTTTAAAATTTTTGACTTTTAATTTAAAATTTGTGAAATTGTGCGAAAATTTTTTGTTAAATATAAATTAAATACATGTAATTAAAGATAAATTTTATTTCACTACAAAAAAAGCATATTATTTGTAGGTATTTTTGAATTTTTAATTAGTTTTGCGCGAATTTTACTATTTTAAACAAAGCAATTCCATACAAAAATGAGCTTTAAAATGAATTTAAATTAAAAAAGCCCCATAAATTACTAATTAACCTAAAAAAAAAAAAAAAAGCAGTTTACAATAATTTCAATAATAATAAAAAAAATTTTTTAAAAAAAAAAAAAAAACTAATTTCTTAAAATTTAAAAAATAAATAAATAAATAATAAATATTTTCTTACAAAAATGAGCACCACCACCGATAGCGACCAGGAACAAAGATTATCTTAATTAACTATAAATTCTCCCAGAATAAAGCCTTGCAACTTTTTGATAGAGGGGACAATTGGGGCTGGGAAATCTACTTTTTTGGAAAGACTTAAAAATTTGCCAGTTTAATCTACTATGATTCCGGAGCCAGTAAATATTTGGACTAACTATAAAGGACACAATTATTTGGAGTTGTTTTATAAAGACACTTAGAAATACGCCTTTGCTTTTTAACTTATGGTTATGAATACTGCTTTGAACGCTTATGTGGAGGGACAGAAGGAACATGCTGGGAAATTGAGGTTTTTTGAGAGATCTTTGTATAGTCCTATTAAAACTTTTGCTTTGAAATAATATAATGATGGGTAAATTAAAAGAAAAAATAATTATATATTTTGTTGTTATTTTATTTTATTTATTTATAATGAATTTTTTTATTTATTTATTTATAATTTATTTTTTTAAAAAAATTTAAAGAGTTATTACTTAGCCTGAATACGATTTGTTAGAGAAAATTACCTATGATAATGCTAATTTGGTGGATTTGGATATTAAAGGAATTATTTATATAAAGACAAGTCCTAAAGTGGCTTAATCTAGAGTTATTAAAAGAAGTAGAAAAGAAGACGAAGCTATTCCCATTGAATATTTGAATTCTTTGCACGAATTGCACGAAGATTGGCTTTAAAAAGACAAAAATTTAGAATTACCTGTTTTAACTTATATAAATGACAGTACAGTTACTTTAGACAATTTTGAAAAAGTTGAATAAGCAATTTTGGAATGGATTTAAGAGCCTTGTAATATGGTTTTGGATCCTAGTAAATTATGAGAGGGGTTAAATTTAACGAAAAAATTTTTATTATATATATATATTTAAAAATGAAATTTAGGGTAAAAGTTAGTATTATAGCAGAAAAACTTTGTTTTTTAGGGAGCTATAATTGTTTTATTTTACTGTTTATATATGAAAATGAGGAATGCAAATAATTTATTTATTTATGTATACGTATGTAGATTTATATATATATATTTAAGTAAATTGAAACTAATTATTATATTTTATATTAAATTTTATAATTATATTTATAATTTTACTTTATATATGTGTATAATTTGTTACTTTTAAAGTAATGAATTGAGTAAATTAAAAAAAAAGTAAAGTGATTCAAAAATGATCTTTAATAATTACTATTTTATAAATTTACATTAAAATAATTTTTAGTTTTTATATTTATATCTCCATTTATTTGATTGAACAATTTGGAATTAAAAATTTTAGAGATATTGGATAAATATGATTTTTTTTATATTATGATTGATTATATTTCTTGAATTATTTTAAAGAATTTTTATTAAAATTCCTATGGATTTAATAAAAATAAATTAAAAACTACTTCTAAGCTATAAGAAAATAAAAAAAATAGTTAAATAAATAAAATAACAAAATTATGGAAATGTAGGAAGAGCTAAACGCAAGCGAATAAAAAGAAACAATTTAAATTTAAGAAAAAAATTAAGAAAAGGAAAATAAATAGGAAGAATAAATAGAATTAGATAAGGAATAATTTATCAGTATAATTTATTTAAATTAAAAATAAACATTAATTTTATTTTATATTTAATATTTTTATTAGAAATTTTTGAAATTTTTATTTTTATTTTTCTTATTTTAAAAGAAAATGAAAAAGAATATTCAGAAAATAGAGAAAGCAATAATAGTTAAGAAAATAAAATAAAATTTGGTAATGAAAATTTTGATTTCGATATATAGGTAAAAATGTTATTTTTTATAGATTTAATATATTTATTTTCAATAAGAATTAAACTGAAATAATTAAAAAGAATATTTATAAAATTATTAATAAAGATATAATAATTATATTTTAATTATTTTTTTAATTTGGTAGTTAAAATTAAGAAAAGTAGATTCCGACGAGTTCATGATTTCCCCTTTAAAAGGGGAGAAATTAAAATAGAAATAATAATAAAATTAGGAAAAAAGGAGAAAACTAAGGAAATTTTCGAACGCAGTGGAGGAAATAAAAGAAAGAGAAAAAAATAAAGAAAGTGAGGAGAATTCGATGAACAGAAGTTAGTAAGACCTTCCAAAATACGCGGAAAAACAGCGAGAAAAGGAAAAAAAACTGCAGAAATTGGAAATTAGTGAGCAAGATTTCCTACTGGCTTCTAGTTAGTAAGAGTACAGTTTTTAAAATCAGTTTAATAACTAGTTTATTTAGCCTTGTATAGAAAATGAGATTATTCCAGACACTTAGATTAAAGAGGAAATGGAGGATTTAGGTAAAAAAAAAAAAAAATTAAATTATAAGAATAAAATTTTAAATTATAAGAATAAAATTTTAAATAATTTTTAAGGTTTTTATTTTTAATATTTTACTATATTTATTTATTTACTTATTTATTAATTTTTTTATTTATTTTTTAGAAGAAGATTTCGATAATTCGGATGAGGATTCAGAATTGATTTCTAAAGATAGTTTGTTATTAGATTAAAATGATATTGTTATTTATGATAGTGATTCGGAGGAGGATTAGGAAAATAGTTCAAAAATTTTAAAAAGATAAGATAATATTTAAAGAGGTAATTAGTAGGAAGTGATAGTGGAATAGGAGGAGGATTTTTAATAATAGGAAATTCAAATAGAAAATTAAAATAAAGAGTAAGAATAAGATTAAAATGAAATATAAAAATAGGAAAATTAACATATAAATTTATATGATGATTAAAAAGAAAATTAATAAACAGATTAACCTAGTAATTTATAAGGTAATTAAGAGTAGTAAAAAAATGATGGTGAAATTGTGATTGATAATTTAGAGTAATTAAAGGAATACCAAAAAAATAAAGAGGTTGTAAAAGAAAGCTAGGAAATTTTAATAAAAAATTAATTTTAAAGGAAATTATAGAAATCAGTTTCTTCAATAGGTTCTGAACAGATAACAAAATAATAAGAATAACAAAATTAATTTTAAATTTAAATTAGCAGTATTGAAAACGAGTATCAAAGTTAAAACAATAGTAGTATTAGTTAAAATATAGTTATTAACAATAAAAGTAAAAGCAATAGTATAAATTTAAATAGTAAAAATAGAAATAAGTAATAAAATTCGGATTAATTAGAAAATAGTTAAATAACTAGCTAATATAAGAAAAGTGGGGGCTTTTATAACAATAACAGTTAAAATTTGAATTTGAATTAAAAAAGTAATAAATTTAGGAAGAGTTTGACAAATTATACTCTGAATTTGGGCAAAATTTTGACAGAGGGGGCTTTGCAAAATAGAAGGCGAAATGTTAGCAGAATGAAAAATTTGGACATTAAAGGAGAATTTAAATTATAATACTGGGTTGAGTTGTAGTAAAAGTTGAAGTAGGAAGTTAATTTGGTCGAAAAAGGTAAAATAAGCCAAATTTAAAAGAATAAATAATTTTAAATGTTTTTTAAACTTTTAATAATAAAAAACAAATAAACAAATTTTTTAGATTTTAACATGTAAATTTTTTAGCAGATTTATTTTTATATTTATGTATTTTTTTTTGTTTATTTAATAAAAATACTTTTAAATTAAACAGATTTATTCTACTTTAATTATATTTTAAAAAATAAAATTATTTTAAATTTAGAAACAGAATTTAAAGATGAAATTATGAAGGAGTTAAAAAGACTAAATACAAGTTATTATACAAATTATATTGAGTTAATAAATTTGGAAGATGGGGTAAAGTATGATGAGGAATTGAAATAAATAGATCCGAAGCAGTTTTTTTAAAGCAGTTCTAATTAGAGTTAAAATTTAAATAACAATAATTAAAATTTAGATAGATTCAAAAAAAATGGACATTAATAAATAAAATATGTTATAGCAGATGAATAAAAAGTTTTCAATTTTGTTAGTATGTAAATTTAAAAATTTTTATCGTATTTGTAGGGTAATCCAAAAGTAATGATTTTTGCTATTTTAAATCATTAAACAAAATTATCATCTAGTTAAAGTAAATAAAAATAGTAAATACCATTATTACTTTTTTCAAATTTGTATTCACTTATTTAGTTAGGATTAAGTTTTTAATTATAAAAATTAGCTCATCAATTATAATTTTTTATTTTTTTAATTATAATTAATTAAAAAGTGAATAAAATTTTGATAAAGTAATATTGCAATTAAATTTGATAAAATATGAGTTTTTATTTTTTTGTTTTTAAATAGTTAGTAATTTATCCCGAGCATTTATAAATACTGTTTACGATGAAATTATAGAATAAAATACATAAAAAAATAAGTTATATGAATTTTTTGCTTAGCTTTTGAAATAAACAGTGGAAAATATAGAAAAAGCATCAGATTTGAAGTTAATAAACAATTCTTTTTATGGTAAAATTTTGAGGCAGTTTTTGAAAAGATACAGTTTTAAAGTGTATTTAGAATAAGTTAAAAGAGTACCTTTATGGCATATTACAAGAGTAGATTCAGATTTAAGGATAAACAAAATAGATAAGTAAATTTAGTTTAATAAATATATATATATAATATTTATAAAAAAAGAATATAGTAATTTTTTTTCTTTTTTTTATTTTTAAGTATATACGAAGAAGGATAGAAGTTATTTAGGACCGATCCTAAAGCTTATAAGGCAAGTATTAGCAGTTGGTAAAAATAAAATAAAAAATAGTAGTAGTAATAGTTTAGATAAAAAAAATACTCTGAGTCTTTGATGTATGATTAGGAGGCCTAACTTTAGAAGCCTTAGATAGAAAAATACGAAGATATGATGAAAAATATGTAAAAAAAAGACATTTTGAATATGATTGAAAAGAATTAAGAAGCTTGTAATATAAATTTAAATACAAGGTTTAATATTTTAAAAAGTTTTTTTTTTTTTTTTTTGGTTTAAATTTTTAAAAATTTTTTTTTTTTTTTTTTTTGTATAAAGTAAAAAAAATAAAAAATTAATCACAATTATTCTTATATACTATTTTTAATTCAAAATTATAAATTTTCTATTTATTATTTTTATAAAGTAAATAGTTATTTTAAGCTTATTAAAATTTTTAATTAGAAATTGCTTAGATGCCAGGGAAAAAAACTTTGAATTAGATAAAAATATCTGACTCATTTTTATAATAATAATAGTAAAATTAATAATTGTAACAAAGATCTGAATCTGTAACTTTGGAAACTTTGGGTAAAATTTTGGATTAATAAGAAAATGGCAGTGTTTCTAGCACATATAGGCAAAGTAATCCTGTATTTTAAAGTTAATAATTACAATAATAAAATAGTTAACTTTTGATGGAAGAAAAGGACTCTGTTTAATCTAGTTAAAATACATTATTTTAAAGTTAAAATTTAAAAAAGTACTTGAGTTAATAGTAAGAACTGGAAAATAGGAATCAACAGCATAATTAAAAATAATAATAATAGTAATAATAATTGAGTATAAATAATAGTATGGTTTTGAAAAAGGGAAATTATTTTTTATAGAAATCTGGTAATAATAATAGTAATTTTATTTTAAATAATAATAATAATGGAAATAGCAGTAGTTTATAAAGATAGAAAAGCGAAATTTATTAGGATTTATATGTTTAAAGTTAGCTTGAGAAAAGGTCCAAGAAGTTGGAATAATTGGTGCATATTGTTATGTAGTCTATTTTTGACCACATGCATAATTTTCCGAATGGGATAAAAATTGTGTTAAAAATGGTAAAAATGTTAATTTTAAAAAAATTTTAAGATAGTGATAGCAATAGCATTAACTAGATTTTCGCTAACTATATTTTCGACATTTGGATTTTGCCTTAACTTTAATTTCCGCAGCTTTATATTGATTTAAAACTGATAAAGGCAGTTCATAATGTTAATTTAATGGAGGTACTTTATTATAATATTTTATTTTTTTTAACATTTTTAGTTTTTATTATTTTTCATTAGAAAATTTGTTTAAATTATTTTATATTTTTATTTTATTTAAATATATATTTTATTTTATTTTATATTATTTATTTTATTTTATATACGTTAATAATTTAGTCAATATTTAATTTGATATAAACTTCTTTTATTCTATTAGATAAGAAAGATTATACAGAAAATATTTAATAAGAGTAGTTTTACTGATGAGAATTATTCTAGATATAATGTGATTATAGAATAGTATATGGAAAGTGTTGATAAATATTATGAAGAAATTTCTAATGTGAATGAAAAATTGATAGAAGAAATTTTTTAAAAATCTGAGCTAATAGAAAATTAAATATTTGAAAAGTTGTAGACTTAAACAATTTGTTTATCGGTCGAAAATATTTAGAATTTGATAAATATGGTTTACAGTTGTAAAGAAGAGTTGGGCGAAAAATTTGGGGAAAATGGGAATAAACTCGGAATTTTGGAAATTATAAAATAGCTACACAAATAATGCTAGGATAAGGATTTGAAGTTGTTTGAAAGTAAGAAAAATTTGGATTCTAAAAATGTGAATCGAGTTTTTTTACCGGGGGAAATTTTTGTGCTTTTTTAAAATTTTCGATTGCCAAACGAGTGTGATACTAATTTTTAATAAGTTTTGAACAAATCTTATAAGGTTAATTTTAAAGATACAAAGGAAAATATAGTAAAAATTTGTTTTATTTTTAAATTTTTAATTATTACGCCGGTCGAAATTTGTACTAATTTTTGTTTTATTTATAGATAAATTAAAAATTGATTAAATAGCAAATAGAAATTAATTATATTAATTAAACCATATTTCATTTAATAAACTTTATATTTAGTCTTAATTCAATTCAATATTATTTTGCTATCTAATTAATTTTATTTTATCTATAATTAAAACAAAAATCGGTCCAAATTTCGACTGGCGTAATATATACATTTAAATTTATTTCTAAATTTTTATATAAAGACATTAGAGAAAAGTAAAAATGTATTGAGATAATTATTAATTTAAATGGAAGATGTTGATAATTTTTATAATTATATGGGGTAAAAAGGTAAATTAAGCTTTATAGATATAGTGGAGTTGTATAAATAGGTAAAATAAAGATATTTAATATTGTTTAATTTAATTTCTTAAAATTAATATTTTTTTGAAAGTAAAATTATGTATCTTTATCTAATTCAACTGTAAAAAGTGATTAAATTCCAGGGCATTTAAAGGCAGAATATTTTTTATCTTTAACAAAAAAACTGCAAGCAAAGTAAATTTATTAAATATTTATGTTTGTTATTAATTATATTTATTATTAATAATTTCGTTATTTTTAGATATAGGTTAAATGATTACAGATAATTATATGAAGAATTGAGGGAAAACTTAAGAGAAAGAATGGAAAATTTTAAAGATATAACTTAAAAAATAAAAGTTATGGTTTTGAGGGCAAAATAGTGTTTACAGAAGAAATTAACTATAAATCAAAAAATTATGGACAGATTTAAACAAGAGATAAGTAGAAGAGAGTTATATTTTTTTATAGAAAAAGTAAAAAATTTGAAATTTTTAGAATTAAATTCGCAATTTATATTTCAGTACATTTATAAAATATTAAAATTATAACATAATTTTTAGGCTAGATTTAGTTTTTGTTTAACAAATTAAGAAATGAGGAGTAAGTTACCAATTAATAAGAAATTATTGGAGTAAAATTACGAAGAATAATTAAATGGTTAGCTAATGTAAGATTTTAATTTTTAAATTTATTTTTTTTCAAAAATATTTTTAAAAATAAAAATTGTAGAATTGAAGAATAGTAAAGTTGTATTCACAGTTTAGTTAATACAAAATTTTTGAATTCATTGGCAGGAAATTTATAAGAAAATGATCCTACTAAGAATTCTCATTTCAACAGCATTAAAGAGTTCATTAAGATATTTTCTGAGTTACCAGAAGTTAAAAATTTGATAAAAAATGGAGATGACAAATTTAAAGTAAAATTAAATTATTTTTGATTAAAATTATAATAAAGATAAAAAAATTAAAGAAAAAAAGGGATATATAAATTAAATTAGATAAAAATTAATAAAATAAAACTATAATAATATAATATAATAAAATTATAATATTATAAAATAAATAAAATAATTTGAAGGTAAATGAGAATTTTAATGAGTTTATTTCTGCTTTAATGGATTTGATAAAAGAAGATGAGTAATTTGAGCAAATGTAGTCGAAAGATTTGATTTGGCTATAAGATAATTTAGAATAGTACATAACAAAGCAAATTTACGATAAGCTTTTTCCCAAAAAAAGTACAGTTAAAGATTTATCGCTTTGTATAAGGCTGCAGACTTTAGATTGGATTTCTTATGACCATTTAGAAATAGACGAATTTAACAGAGAAGATTCTATGTGGGAAAAGGCCGCCTAGTGTAAAAATAATAATAAATATAATAAAAATAATAATTTATAATAATTTATGTATATAATAATAATAGTTTATAATAATATTTTACTATCATTTATTATTATTATTTATTGATCTTTTTATTTTGGTCATTTTTATTATATTTTTTAATATTTTTAATTAATTTATTTGTAGCGCTAAATAATATCGAGAACTGTAGGACTCCTACTGAGAAATTGGAAGCTTTGTAAGAATGTACTAATAATATGGCTGATATTTTAAAATTGACAAGCAAAAAAGAAGAAGCTGTAGGAGCTGATATTACTACACCTTGTATGATTTATATACTTTTAAAAGCAAAACCTTAAAAATTACCTTCTAATTTATAGTAAAATAATTTATTATTTTATATTTTCTATTTACAATATTTATATTATAATTTGCTAGTTTATTTTATTTTTTATATTTAATAAAATTTATATAATTCTATATTGTTATTTGATTTTAAGTTTAAATTTAATTAATGTTATTTTAGTTTTATAAATGCTTTTGCAAATTCATAGTCTATGAGAACTGCTTCTGGGTTTTGTTTTACTTAAATAAGATCTGTAATGGGATTTTTAGAAAATTTGTAGGCAAGCTAATTGAAAAATATTAGTTAATTATAGTTTGATAGGTAAATTTTAATTAAATTTATAATGATATAAAAAAATAAAGATAAATTATATATTTGTTTTAGAAATACTTACGAAAGAGAATGTTAGTTAGAAATTTCTTTTTTAAAGAAAAGACCAAGAGAAGGAAGAAGAAAAATAAGATTCGATTTAGTTAAAAAGGTGTAAAATGAATAATTGGAAATTATAAGTTTCAAAAGGAATTCTATTAATAGTTAAAATTCTTAGCAAGGTCAATTAGAAAGTTAATATAATTTGAATGCCAATAATGATGTTTAAAATATTAAAATCGAAGATAAAAATATAAATAAAAATGAAAATGAAAATTAAAAAGAGTAAATTTAGAACAATTAATTGGAATAACAAAAAAAGAAGGAAAATAATGAAAAAATTTAGGAGGAAGTTAATAATAGAAATAGACAGAAAAGCAGTGCTTTATTTTAAAGAAGGATATCTCAGAATTTGAATTTTTTGAATGGGAATTTAGCAAGTAGTGAAATTGTTAGTAAAAATTAGGAAAACGCGAAAAAATTGTTAGGAATTGAAGAAAATTATAACAGTGAAAATGAGATTTTTTCTTAGTCTTAGAAAATGCAGATAAGTGAATTAATAAAAGAAAAAAATGCGCAAACCAGTAACATTTACTGAGGAGGCGAATTAAATGGAATTTAATTTAATTATTGGCTGATTTATTGATTATATAATGTTTATTTAAAAAATAATTATACATTGTATAGAGTTAGTTTGCTTTTATTTAATTTTTTTTCAATCATTTTTTTAAATTAAGATATTTTATATTATATTATGTATTTTTAAATATATTATAGTTTTTATAAAATTAAAATTTGGGTTCAGAAAATTATATATATATATTTATAAATTAATAGTTTTAGTATTGATATTTTCAATTTATTTTTCTAGTTTAAATGATAGTATGATTTAAAGATTAATAAATTATTATAATATAATTAATGATAGTAATAAAAGAAGATTTATAAATCAAATTAATTTACCCTGATTAATTCTTTTATATTAAGCTTTTGGAGGAAACAAATAATGCTTAAATTTAGGTATTTTAATAAAAATTTAGTTTTTTTAATAAATGCTTACATAGTTAAAATAATTTAGCAGAGCTATTTTTTAGGAAATATTGATTTATAGTGATTATTAAAAAAAATAAAAAATTGGATTTAATTAATAAATAAACTAAAAAAAAACAAAAATATTTATAATACCTAAAAATAAAATAAGAATTATAAAAATGTAAAATTAGAATTAAACCAATTAAGTAAATATAATAAATATGTTAAAAAATATTTTTATTTTTTTTTGAAAATTAGAAATTATGATAAAAATTTATTTATAAATGTTTTTTATTTTCTTTTTTATGATTTTTATTTGTATTTTTTATTTTTAATACATTAAAATTATAATAGGAATAATAGTAAATTCAATAAGAACCTTTAGAATACAACAAATTAAAAGTATGTATAGAGTACATTCACAACCCTCCTTCAGAAAAAAGTAGATAAGATGCTAATAATTTTTTATTAGAAAGCGAAAGACATAAAGATTTTCCTTTGGTTATGCTTTAGATTTTCGAAAATGAAAGTGTAAATAAAATTTAAAATTAAAATAAAAAATAAAATTTTAATTTTAAATTAATATAAAATTAAAACACAAATTAGTGAAAAATATTTAAAATAATTAGAGAAATTATTATTTAAAATTTGAGATATTATTATTAATATTTTGTTATTAAAATCTATTTTATTTATTTTTTATTTTTATTTTAAAGAATTATGCAACCAAACATTCAGCCTTTTTTGCAGTAAAGAATTATATTTAAAGGTATTGGAAATAGTAAATGAAGAAGTTTAGTAACACTAGTAAATAAAAAGTTTAAAAAAATTATTATATAGATATAAGAAAAAATTATATTTTTAAGTTTATTATTAAAAATAATGTGTATTTTTACTTTATTATTTTTTCTTTTCTTTTTTTAGTTTCTATTAGCGGAGAAACCAAATTAATTATTAAGAAAAAACATGTAGAATATTTGAGTTAAATAAATGATAAAGCATTTAGAAAATAGTTAGACGATTCTATTTGTCACATAGTCGCAAATGATTTTCCTCACCACTATTAGGAAATTTACGAATATATAATTAATAATTTAAAAAATATTTAATAATAATTACAAAATGGACAGTTATCTGTTTTGGCCGAACAAGTTACAAAAAATTTTTTGAAATCAACTTAAAAAGTTTTAAAATAACAGGTAATATATAATATTGAATAAATTATATCAAATTTTAAATTTTTATTATTATATTTAATAATTTAATTTTTATTTTTATATGGACAAGCTTTTTTAAATAGTTGATTAATTTTTAAATATTTCAATTTTAATTTAAATATTTAATCTATTTACAAATAAAATTTAAATATGGTTTTTATAAATTATTTGTTAAATTATTTTATAATTTAGTCTAAAAAAAGATTGGGATCTACTAGATAAATGTTTTATAATATTGTTTAATCCATTATGGAAAGTGTTTTGTATATTTGGGAAACAGTTTACAGTGGGTTTAATAACTCTTTATAGAATGGAAATTAATCTGAAATTTAGGGTTATTTATAATTGGCTAAATAATTGGATAAAATAATTATTTATACAGTTTTATGTTCATCAAATGATGTCCATACTGAGTAAAATTTATTTAAATTAAAAATATTAACTTTATAAAAATTATTATATTTATAAATTTTAAAATGTTAAATATTTTTATAAAAATTTTATAAATATTGTAATTTTTTGCTTATAAATTTTTAGTGAAAGAGTTGGGTAGATTATTACCAAATTTTTATTATAATGCTAAAAATTATTATAATTGAGATAAAACACAAAAGATGAAGATACAAAAGAAGGGTGTAATAAAGAATTAAAAGTAGTTATATATGGATTAAGTTTAATATAGCAAACTTTCCCTTTCTGTTTAATTGCAAATTTTAACGATTATTTGTAATTATTATAAATTATTATAAGTTAATCTTAATGCGATGAAGAAGATTTGGTAAAAAATTAACAAAAATATATATGTTTTTATAAAAAAAAATTTTTTTTTATTATTATATAATATATATATGGTAAAAAATTATGATGAAAATATGATTAAAATTTGATTAATACTTATATTTATAAGGTTTTGAAAGTGAGTTTATTGAGTTTTATGAAGATTTTGAAATGTTTTGTATATTATTCTGATTCTGACACTTATTTGATGACATTGAAAAAGGACTAAAAAGAAATTTTATAGCCAGTTCAATAGAAATTAAATTAAATATTTTATGGCTTCTTTTCAGAGACTAATATTTAGAGTATTTTAGAAACTTTTATTACTAAATTGTTCCCAAGAGTTATTTCTGATGCTTTGACAGAAGAAATTATTGAATAAGGTATAAAATTTTTTACCAAATTTAGAATTTATATTAAGCAAATATAAAATGTTAGCATTAAAATTGAAATTATATTATTTTTATATATATTTATTTGAATTTATAATAAAAAATTAATTTTAGAGGATGAGACTTATTTCGATTAGACTTTGGATGAAATGGAGAATTCTATTTATAATATTTTAATGGTTGTTGTGGATAATTTACTGATTAGATTCCCAAAAGTTACATTAACTTTACTAAAATAATTAGTTGACAACTTAATTTCAAGTAAATTTATTAATTTTTTATAAAATAAATAAATAAATTTTATATTATTTTTTTTTAAATTTTTTTTTATTAGACAATTTCTAAACTTATTCTATGGATGTAAAAGAAGGTCTATTTGCTATGTTGGGATTGGTTCCTAGAGTTTGCGAAAAAAATTAGATTGATCCTAATAATATGGTTAATATTTTCTAGATTTTAGACTATTTGTACTAAAATAAGAATTAAAGTGATAAGTAATAAAAGATATTAAAAAATTAATTTTAAAATAACTTTTATAGTTAATTTTCATTTTCATTTTAATTTAATTTTTCTTTAGTTTTTCAAGAAGAATAGTTATTTTGATAAACAGGTGGTTGAAATATATGAACCCAGGATCAATGAAATAGATTTTTTAAATTGTTTTTTAGATTTTGACAGAAAGCAATTAACCAGTTGTAATTTACGAAAGTTGTATGTGTTTAAAAAATATTTTAAAAAATTCTGATTTGGACATTGATTTTTCTCAATTAATTGATAAAGTTGTGCCAATTATTATTAAGTTATTTTAGAGTTTTTAACAATCTACTGTTTTATGGAATTTAGTTTATTTATTATCATATTTGTTGGAAAAATCTATGTATAACGCATCTAGTAACGTTTTGTAGTCATTTTAAACTACAGATTTGAATAATTTAATAAAAACTGACAGTGATTTGTTGAAAAATGCTTTTGTTGATATGTTTAGAAATGTATTAGTTTCTTTTCCTCCCAACTCTAATATTAAGTCTATTATAGCCTTAATTATAAACTTCATTTCATACAGTTTGTAGGTACGTTATTTTTATTATATATTTTTTTTTAGCTTTTTATTTAATTATTATAATTAAAAAAATATTTAGTAAGCTTAATAAAACCCCAATAAAGGAATAGATGCATCTATGTTATCTTTATGGTATTTATTGGCTAAGGAATATAGTCCTGAAAATCATTAAATGGATAATGAAATGAAATAATTGATACAAGTAATAAATATAAAAATTCTAAATATTTTAAAAATTAAATAATTAAATAAATTATATTATGATAATTTAGGTTTATATTCCTTTTATTTCTGAAAATAATGAAAGTGATATTTAGATAATTTGCGACAGTTTATATATTTTAGAAGAATATGTTATGTTAAATTTTATTCCTATAAGCGACTATCCTAGTATTATTTAGTTAATTGAGTAGAAATATAAATATGCTTAAGTTTTAACTTCTTAAAATGATTAACTTTATTACGAAAATTAAAATGGCGCAAAACACTATATAAATTCCGAGGATAACGACATAAAAGTTTCTTGTTTAAATATAACCACAACCTTGTTATTGATATATATGAATTAGGGATAATCTGATTCTATTTAAAAATTTTCAGTAATTTTTTTATTATTTTTTATTTTAAATTAATTAATAGTTTTATTTTATTCAATAAGTTGATATTATTATATTTTTTTTAAATTATATATATTAATAGTTTATATTGAAATTGGCTTTAAATGATTTGATCCACCCTTATAATAATACTTAATAAGGTGTTTCTGGTATGAGAAGTGCTATTTAGAGTTTGATTAACAGATTTTTGATTAAGTATCCTGAAGATATTTTGGCTTATATTAATAGTAAAAAAATTTAAATTTTTGTTTATTATTTTATATTAAATTTATTTTTTAATAATTAGGTATTGGAATTAATAACGAATAGTTTTTCTAGGCCTGGATTCAGAATATGACTAATTTAAGTTCTAAAAATTAATTGAGAATTAATTCCGTAACTTTGTTGAAAATTTTGCCTAATTTGGGCTAAAATGTATTTACTTAGAATTTAGATACAATTTTAAAGAAAATAATTCCTGATATAGTTAATTATATTGAACATAAATAAAATCCATAGTTAAAAGAAATAGAGGAAAAAAGAAAGTAATAAAATAAACCTATTTTCGGTAAAAGAAGAATGACTGACGGTGAACCTAGTTAAAGAAAAGAATAACTTAGAAATACTTAGCTATTTGAGGATTTAAATTTGCTTTAGATTTTCTAATAATAATTTAAGGTAATAAGAAATTATAAATACATTAAAATAATTTTTAAAATTATTAATATTAGTTTTTATTTAAGTAAAAATATATATATATATTTTCTATTTTACATAATTATTAATAAATATTAAAATATATTATAATAGAGTTGCTTTTAATAATATAATATCGGAGATAATTTATAACAGATTTTAGGAGATTAAAATGGAGGACTTTATAATTAATTGGTATAATTGATGAGTTAGTCTTGATTTTTTTTAATATTTTTTTTATAGTTGTATTTATTTTAATAAATATAATTTAATTTTTAATATTTTTTAGATTAATTTCGTTTAATTTAATAAATTTTCTATATAAAAATAGTAAAATTATTAAAAAATATTTTTTTTTATTAATATTTAAGAGTTAAATGATAATAAAAACTCATTAGATTTGGTTTTTAATTATATATATATGTATATGTTATTTTTTTTAAATATAGCATATAAATTTTATTAATAGATTATTTTTTATGGATTTTTATTATTTTATAGGAAATATAGGGTATTATAAAATTAAAATTAAAAATCAAAAATAAATTATTTATCATTAAAAAGAGAAAAAAAAATCAATTACATTTATAGCCTCCACATTGGGCTTTTTTTTTACTATTTTAATTATTTGATTTATCATTTCTATTTAGAGATAATTTGCTTCCCTTTTCATTTTACTGTTCATCTTGAGTTTCAGTTTCTTAAGAGTCGGAATATTATTATTAAGAATTATCAGTATTGTTATTTTATTTTGATTGCAATTATTTTTCTTTTCTGGCTTTTTTCATTTATTTTTTTTATTCTAGTTGAGCGTCTCTTTTTTTCATTAATTTTCTGGCCACTGAAATGAAAGCTTCTTCTACTTTTTCGTTTGCTTTTGCTGATGTTTCGAAGAATTCCATTTTTCTGGAATCGGCGTAGGTTTGAGATTGTTCTGTGTCTACTTTTTTTTGGTCTGGTAAATCACATTTGTTTCCTAATAACATTAATTCAACGTCTTTTTCTGCATAGCTTTGAACTTCGTTGAGCCAGAATTTCCTAATATTATAAAAAATTATTAATAAAAAATATGCTATTAAAGTAAATAGTTTTATGTTAAGAGTTTTAGCATATTTATTTTGCAAAATTATTATTGAAAATGACTATATAATCGTCTATATATTTATAAATATATTTTTGGTTAAGGTTTCTAATAAGTTTAGTTTTTTTCCATTATTTAAATGATTAAAATTTTATGAAACAAATGAAAACTTTGGAAAATTAATAAAAAATCTACAAAACTTTAATAGAATAATTTCTACTAAATTAAAGTAATAAAAAATTATTAATAGCATATTTTAATTTTGCATATAAGTTCAAGTTTTTTTTGAATTTTTTACTCGATTTCTTAGAAAGAAATTTCGTCAGTGGTATCGTAAACCAATACAATACCATCAGCGCCTTTATAATAAGCATTTGTAATTGTTCTAAATCTTTCTTGTCCAGCAGTGTCCCAAATTTGTAATTTAACTTTTTTTCCATCTATAGGCAAGGTTTTGAACCTGAAATCGACGCCTATAGTGGTCAAATAACTTTCGGAAAATTCATCGTCTGAAAATCTGAGCAAAATTGAGGATTTTCCGACTCCTGATTTTCCTATTATAACTAATTTGAAGAGGTAATCGTATTCTCTGTTGTTCATATTAATATTTATATTATTTATATTTATATTTATTTTTAATTGTTTGTTTTTGGATGAGAAATTTTTTTTTGTTTGTTTTTTTTTATTGGGGGAATTGAATTTGGAAATTTATTAAATTATTTGATTATTTAATTATTTGATTATTTGATTTTTTTTTTTTTTTTTAATTTTTTAAAGCGAGTAAAAAAGTATAGGTAAAGGAAATTAAAAATGAAAATTGTAAAAATTATTATAAATTGATTTAATTAGTTGTAAGAAAATAAGAATTTTGGAATAGTTTTTTGTTTTAATATAAAGTAGTTATTATTATTGTAATTATTTTTGTTACTTTTGTTAGAAATAGATTTAAGAAGTCAAATAATAGCTTATTTCTTTTAAATTAAACTAATAAATTATATGCATTTAAATTTGTAATTCAAAAGAATTCATTAGGCTAAAATAATCGTTATAATTTAAAATTCTTAATATTTTGCTAACTTTTATACAGATTTTAAGTTTTATTTTTTGTTGATTTTAAATTTTTTTATATCAATTTAATATGAATATTTTTTAAATTTATAAATTTTAAAACTTTTTTAATTTTATTAATAAATAGCTAATTTCTCTATATAATAATTATATTTTATATGTCTATTCTTAATTATACCAAATTTATATTTTTTATATATGTTATATAAAGAATTTTTATATTTATTTATGCATATACTTTTGATCATTTAAGAAGTTTTTTTTTTTTATTTAGTTCTCTTATTGCCTTTAAAAATAAATATAATTGTAATTATTATTTTAAAAAACTAAAAAATTATTAGTAAAAATTTACTTCGAACGCATTTTCTTCCATATCCAATCTTGATTAAATTCTTTCTACGTCTTTTTTTTATACTTTTTATTTTAAATAATATTTAATTTCATTTTATAATTTAATGTAAAAATAGTATATAATTTTTTCAAATTTTTACTTTTATTTAGACATTCATTTATTTCTTTATCTCTTTCATCTTACGTAACAGATGTATGGGTAACTTTTCTTTCAACATCAGGTTTCTTTTATTTTGAGATAGTAAGTAAAAATTAAAAATTTAAAAAAGTTAATCAAATATTATTTTTTTCATTTTTTAATTTAATTTTAATTTTACCTCTTTATTGTAAAATTAAGCCATATTTACAATTAAACTAATTTTTTATTCTATGTTTCCGATTAAATCCAAAGAAGATTTTCCAAATAAATTTTCTTCTGAGAGGTCTATTTTAAGTAATTTAGCTAGTTTATTTAATTTTGGCTGACATTGGTGTAAATCAGTGGCCATTTTCTGGTTTTATAAAGTTGTTATTTTAATTTATTCATTTAGTTTTTTTTTGTCGTCCTATTTAGAAAAAATAAATCTTATGGTTTAATTATTTGTTTTTTTTTTTTAAAATTATTTTAACAATTTTAATAAAAATATGTGTTATAAAATTTAAATAAATTAATAAATTTACTCCTTTTTTGGCTAATTTTTAATTTTCTATAAATTTGAAGTTTTTCTCTTGTTCATTAAAAACTTTAGTATACTCCTGGTCTAAAGATTATAATTTTTTCTAAAGATCTACAATCTAATTATTAAAGTAAAAAATATGTTACTTATATTTATAATTATAATTAAAATATAAAAATAGCGTTTATTTTTTATAATTTTTTTACCTAGTCTAATTTTTAATTACATTATGAATATAACTCATCATTTTCAAGATGAATATTTTTGAAATTGTAGATAAATTCTTCCAAAGTTTTGCAATTACTTTATTTTTTCAATTTTTCGAACATGAAATTATATTAATCTACTTATTTTGAAGTTAAATCAATTACACCAGTTAAATGTTTTGTTCCCTGGCCTCTGTGTGGAGATTATGGTATATTGCTTTCGTTTATTATAGAATCTTTTTAAGCTAATTATTATGTTTCATCCTAAATTTTAATTTTATAATATTAAAAATATATATGATCTATCTAGCATGCAAAATACTAATTTTTTAAAATATATAAATAAAAAATTATATAAAATTTTTGTATTTTTAAACTATAACTTAAATTGAAAAATTTGATAATTTTATATACTTTAATATAAAAAATATATAATTTAGTGTCAAAATTTTTTCTATATACTTTTTGCTAATTACTACCAATATTGGGAATGAAATTAGGAAAAATATACTATCATATAAGAATTAGTATAAAATTCCTCATTAAAACTATATATGATTACCAATTATTAGATTAACAAAACGAAAAATCGTATATACTTATTATATAGTAAATATTAAAAATTTTAATTAATTATATGGTTAATTAATTATTAATAAATGGATGGTATTTGAATTGAGTAAAAATATAAAATTTATGACTCTAAATTAGTATTATAGAAAATATTATATTTTTTATAAATAATTAGTATTTCGCAAGCTGGATAGGCCATATAAAAAACAAATAAATATAACACTTATAAATATTAATTAATTAATTAATTAAATAAATAAAATAATGTAAATTTATTTAGTTTAATTTACATTTATTAAATTTTTTACAGTTTCAGAAGCGAACATTTTATTATTGCTTTCTACAATGTAATTTCTTTCTTTGACCATGTCTTCTTCGATATCTATTAAAGCTTATTGGTATTTTTCTTACATATTAGCGATTTCAATTTTGGCATCTTTTTTAATTTTTTTGTATTCTTCTTCTTATTATTCTTTTTTTTTATCTTCCTTGTAAAAATTTAAGTAATTAAATAAATATTATTCTAAATATTAAATAAAATTTATTAAATTATATAAATTGACAAATTTGAATAAAGTTTTAAATTGATCTAGTTCTGTGTAAAAAAATAGAATCAATCTTTGTAAAATATTAATATTTTTATAGTTTTATTTTTTTGTTTTATAATGTTACTCTCATTTTTTCAAGGATTAATTTTTTGAATTCTTCATCTTTTTTTTTAAGATCACTTTCCAGTTTTTTGAAAACGTTACTGAAAATAACTCTTTCTCTTCTGGCACTGTTCAAAAGCTCTTTGTATTGTCCAATTTGTGCCTAGCTGTTATTTTACTTACTTCTTGTTTTTTCCAGTTAATATTCTAGTTGTTTAAATCTGGTTTGCAATTATGGTAAGGCATTTCCATCTGCTTTGCTTAATTCAAGTTTATTTTCTTGCATTTCTTCTTTTGAAATAACTATTAGTTCATTTAAATCTTTCTTGTTATTTAAATTTTATATTTTAATTTAAATTTAAATATTTTTTATATATAAATTTTAAATTGGTTTATATATTTATTATTCTAAGGAAATTTTATTCATTTTTACATTTTTTTTGGATTCGAGTTCTATTTGGGTTGCTAATTATACTGATTCTTCTTATATTTGCTCTATTTTGCTCAGACTTAAATAATTTATTTTAAAATAATATATTAATTTATTTTAAAAAACTTAAGAAACAATTTAATTTTATAATTAGAATAACAATTATTTTAACAATTATTTTACTTAGGTTCATCTCTCCTTGTTTTAGATATATCTTGAGTTTTATCATTTTTTTGGACTCTCGTTTCTACTTGCTTTTTTTATTATAATTTTTAAAATAAGTAACTTTTTGGTATTTATTAATATTAATATTATAATTATAATAATTAATAATTGTAAAGAGGAAAAATTAAAACTATTTTATTTTGCCATAATAAATATAAAGATAATAAAAAGTTTAAAAAAAAATTTATTTGAGATTTATTTTTTATATTTTTTACGATTTCTTCTCTCAAAATTTTATTTTCTTTTCTAATTTCTTCTATTTCTTGCCTTTAAATTTAAGTTTAGGATTTAGTATTGTTTTTTATATAATTTTTTATTTGTATTTTATTTTTTTTATTATAATTTACCAGCCTTATATTATTGATGCATTTTGTTCTTCCGTTATTTATGGATTTTTGGTTTTATTTAATTTGCTTTAATTTAATTTTGACTGATTTAAAGTTCTATTGTTGCTATTCATGATTTTTGAGTGTTATTTTTTTATAGTTTTTAAATTTTTGTTTATTTTTATTGAGTGAAATTATAGAAATTTTGGAAAATGTGATTTGTTATTTTTTAGAAAAAAAGAGAAGAAATTAATGAATAATAAATAGGTGTATTAAATTATGTAATTATAATAATATTTATTTTAAAGTGAATTAGTTAATCTATAAAATAAATAATATTACAATATGAAAGCAATTATTTTTGCTAAAATAAAATAATTATTATAAATTTTATATTAATATATTTATTATTATAAAATTATTTAAATATATTCATATAATTTATTAAATTAATTTATATATACAAGCTGATTTTTCTAACAAATTGTATTAATTTATTTTTAATGCATCACCTAGGGTATCCTTCAACCATATCCCTAATAAGACATGAAATTTAAAATAAACTAAATTAATTATTTTCATTTTTCGGTAGTAAATTAACTAGGTCTAAAATGATTTATTGTTCATTTTTTTCGATTAATTTCGGCATTATATTACTAAAAATAGTGAATTTGAATTCCTCTAGACTAACCAGTTATTTTTAACCGAAAATTTGAAAAAAAAGATCAGAACAAATTTCCCCAGGGTCCAATTTTACTTCTGAGCTTAAAATTTTGATTGAGTTTTGGAGTCCTTTTTAAGTAATTGAATTTTAGGATTAATTTTTGCTATTATGTAACTAATTTTTATTTTTATTGTTGGAATTTTTATTTAAAAAATTATTGTTTGGATAATGACTATTTAATTGTTAATTTTAATTTTTTTAAGTGAAATTTGGGTTTTCTTAATTTTCTTATAGTTTAGCTAGGTAATATAGTTCATCATTGTCTAAAAAACAAAAATATGCTTATTTATTCATTTAAAATAAAATTAAAAATGTAAATTAAATAGATAATGCTGGTTTATATTCATGTATAAATTTATTTAGGTTACCTAAATAGGCACCTAATTTTTATGCAAGTTGTTATATATCTGATTATTTGAATTATTTGTTTTTTGAAAAAAGATTATCAAGTTAAGAATTTATGAATTTTTTTATTATTGTACTATCATCAACTTTAAATTTCATATGATTTCTTCTCAGATGCTTAATATACCGGAAAAGTTTTAAAAAGGCTGAAATTTATTGTTCTCTTTATTGGAATGAAACTTGGTTGATTATTTCTTGATTTTTCAACATTTAATGGGAACTTGAGAGTACGAATCTTTTAAGAACCATAGGAATTAAGTAAAAGAAAATTAAAATTATAGAAAGCTTAAATAAAATAAAAGAATATAAGATAAAATATTAAATATAAAATTAAAAAGTATATAAATATAATTTTTTACTATAATATTCATTTTTAGTTGAAATAAGATGTAAATAAATTTATATTATAAATATTTTTATTAATAAATATATTAATTAATATTTACCATTATAATTATTAACAGAGCTACTATAAAAATAACGTATGTTAAAGAATTTTTTTGATCAATTTTTATGACTATGATACTTATAAGGACAAATTAAAATAGCATAGAAAAATGAATTAATCTTAGTATAAAATTAGGAGCACTAAACCAAAAAAGTTCTTCATGTTTATTATTGAAATTTATTTAGGGTTTTTTTTATTTATTATTTAATTTTGATAGAATTTAAGAATTTGAGTATAAAGATTGCGCTGTTTATCGGGGATTATTAGAGTTATTGTTATTATAATTATTTGAATTTGTGTTTGAATTTAAATAATTTAATGATAAAATTGTGTTTCTTTGTTCTTAAAATTCTTCGTCTGTTTAATTTAAATAAGGTGGCCAAATTTTACCTCTATTTCTAGGGTCTATAATTATATCTTATAATGTTTGGTCTTTATAAGGGTAAAAGAATATATCATCTGAATTTCTAAGTAAAATAATTTAAAAATCAGATTTATAAATGAAAAATCAAATAAATTATTTTTAAATTTATTACATGACTTAGTTAGAGGTTTATTAATAAATTAAATAGAGTTTTGAGTTTATGTTGACAAAAAAAATTATGAGCGATATTTCTAAAATGAAGAAAATTAGTAGCTCTATTTCCCAATAATTAATAAAACCTAAACTCAAAAAAGCAGAACTAACAATTGATAAAAACAAAAAGCTTGTAAAGTTAATTTTAAAAATATTTTCCAGATTTTTCGCCATATTTCTGCCCAGATACTGAGATAAATCGAAATTTGTTGTAAGAATTTATTGTTCTATATAGGGAATATGCGTTATTGGTAGTATAAAATCTTGTTTGTACATTAAAAATTCTAAAATTTCTGCATTTTTTTCTAAATTTTGAATGACTTTGTTCAAGGTTTTGAGAGATTCATTGATTTCAGACTTATTTTCTTTTACTTAAAATAAAAAAAATAGAATAAAATTTATTTATTAAGATATAAAAGTTGTAAATATAATTTATACTGAAAATGATAAATAATCGATATTTTTACTTTTATATATAAAACTTTGTATTTATTTTTATTAAATATTTTGATGTAGTACATATGTAGAACTGAAAAATTTAAGTTAATTGATATTTAAATAAAAATGTTAGCGAATATATTTGTACCTTATTAAAGAATTTCTTGTGATTTATTTGTGGTTTTATAGATATTGTTAAGTTTTATTTATTATTGTTTCAAATTATTTATATTTTGTTTAGTTTATAAATATTCGTCATATTATTTAGAAAATTAGGATTATAACAAGAATCTATTAGGATATTCTTTTTCCATTTTTGAGAAATTTTAGATTTGTCGTGCGTTTACATAACCGTAAAAAACGGCTAAAAAGGCCCATAATAAAGAAAAACAGGAAATTCCAATAGTAAATCCGAAAATTTGGAAATTTTCTATTTGCAGAAAAGCGAAAAAATTATTGTAAAATAAGACTTATATTAGCATATTAATAGAAAGCAAAGTCAATATATCTGTAAATATTAATTTTATTGACTATTTTAGGTATTTTTGCAAGTGGTTTTCGAATTTTTTTTTGCTCATTATGTAAAATAGAATTATTAGTAAGATTAAGACTATGATGAATATTATTTGCCATTGCTGCAGTTGAAAACCGTATTTTTTTTCTAGTTTTTTTAATATAAAATAATTATTATTTATTTATTTATTTTATTTATTAAAATTTAGTTTAAGTGGTATGAATTAAATGATGTTTTATAAATTAATTTATTGTAAAATTTAAATTTTTTTTTATTATAAAATTATTAAATTTTACTTTTTTTATTCTTTTTTTTAGTTTTTGTCTATTTTTTTTGTTTTTGTGTTTCATTTTCCGGTTATGAAACTTAAGGGATAGGAGGGATTTCTGGTGTTTCATGCACTATTACTTGTTTTCTTTTTATAAAAATATAAATATATAAAGTCGAAAATATTGAATTTATATAATAGGAAAAATAAATTTATCTTATCTACTCATTATTTGATTCTTCTGAAATATTTTCCTCAATTTATTTTTCTTCATCTGTATTTAAATTTGACTATTAGTTTTAATTGTTTTAGATACTGTTTTCTTCACTCTCATTGGTTTTTGTTTCCATATTTATGTTAAAGTCGTTTTCGTCATTTTATTTTACAGTTAATTGATTTTGTAGTAATTACATTTAATATTTTGGAATTTTTAAAGTATTTTTATCTAAATTTATTTTTTAATGATTTTAATACTTATTTTGTGAAATTTGATTTAATAAGTCATTTTATATTTTTTCCTAATTTTTATTTTTATTTTCTAGTTGATTTAAGGAATAGTCTTAATTATATATAAGTTAATCTATATTATTATTCATATCTAATGTATTTTATTATTGATTTTTATTATATTGTAATGCAAGTGTAAATAATATTTATAGTAATATTAGTTTCTTTAAAAGTAAATGTGGTGCTTTCATATGTAAATAAAATGAGTTAATGCTTTGTATTGTTTTGAAATGTTTCGACGATTTTTTTTTCTAATAATATATATGGATGCTTTTTATTTTTTTAATATATACTTTATTTATATAATTTTTAGAAAAAACATATTATTCGTTTTATGAATTAAATAATAAACATTTTATTAATATAAATTAATCGAATCGAATTGAATTTTTTCATTTTTTCTAAAAAAAAAATTAATTCTAATTATCGTATAATATATTTCAATAATTTTAAATTCTAATATAGATATTAAAAATGATACTTTGTTTTAAAATTAATTTATTCTTTTTTTTATAAATTCAATTTAATATAAAAACGAGTATAAGATATACAAATATAATACATATAATTGTGATAAAATATATAAATAATAATAATAAATGTTAATGTTGATAATAAGAAAATTGTAAAAATAATAGTATATATTTAATAATAATTTATAGCATATAATCAATTAATAAATAAAAATTGTTTTATATATTTTTTTCATTATTAAGGGTCACCTTCATTAAAATTTTGTTCATTCGATAATAATTCAGATTATTTTTGCATTTATTAATTTTCATACTCTTCTACTTCCTCATCGTTATTGAAGTGATTATCTCTATTGGTTTAGCTATTAGGGTTTAAATTATTATTATTACTATTAATTTACTTAATATTACTTGTATTATTAGATTATTATTATTGTTATTGTTATTATTATTAAAGATATTATTGTTATTATTACTGGTATGAATAGTTTAGATTTTATGGTTATTATTGGTTATTACTTGCATTTTTTTGATTTTATTGTTTGTCCATGAAGTCATTCATGAAAAATTTTTTTAATTCTTCTTCGGGTTCAAAGGAGGAAAAACTTTAATTTAAGGATGAATTATTTTGCTGCTGTTCTGGGCTTTTAGGTAGCGATCCTAATAAGTTAAATAAAATAAAAAGTTAAAAAATTTATTTTAATTAGTAAAATTAAATATCTTAAATGGTTTAAATTACTGTTTTATTAGATCATTTATTATTGATTATCAATAAATTATTATTATTCTATTTCTTTTTGTTTGTATTATCTGAGAATATCATTTGTTTTTAAGTATGGCTGTTCGTTTACCTGTAATTATAAATTTAAATTATAAAAAAATTATATTAATTAACAAAAATGCATTAAAATTACATTCAAATTGGATTTATTTACATCTTACTATCTTGTGTTAAACTTAACTGCAGGCCTTTTAATAAAATTTAAATTTTAGATGATATTTAAAGAAATTTTAAACAAAATATTAAATTTTTAATTTTTTATATATTACTTTTATTTTGTTCTAGTGGCAAAATCAAAAGATGATTAATTTAAACTGGAAATATCTGGTTTTTCAGGGAATGAATTAGAAAAGTTATTTTAATTATATCTGTTATTAAAACTGCTTGGCTCAATATGAGACTTATTTTCAGATGGATAAAATTTTTTACCACTAGATTTTTCTCTAATATAAGCATCATAGTCGAATTACATGGGATTTTTTTCTATCTCTTCATCTTTAAAAATTTTTAAAAAATAAATATGTAAATTAATAAAAATAAGAAATGATAAAATACTTTACAGTTTGGAGATAAAAAATTATAAAAATTAAAAAAATATTTAATAATTATAAGAAAGCAAATTATAAAAATATATAAAAAAATAAATATAGATTTAATTACCTTCATTTTCGAAATACTTGGAACTTCTGATTTTATTCATTCTCATTTCATGTTCTATTTGTTATTGTCTAAGATTTTCCATAATTTCGCTTTATTATTCGTTATATTGGATTTGGCTTTGATTTTGTTAAGAAAAGTCTTCAAGGTCTTTTATTTATTATTCTTAAGTTTAAAGAAGGATTTTTTGTTATAGCATATGTTCTTCTTTTAATTATTATTAGTATTACTTTCTTTTTTATATATAGGTGCTGCTATCAAAATCACTTTAATTTGTTTAATTTTGGAATTGAACTGAATTTTCTTCGTTATATTATGGTTATTATTATTAAAATTATTATTAATATTATTATTAATATTCTGGGTCAATTTAATGGTCTTCGGGATAATTTTGGCTTTAACTTTAGTTATTATTTTCAAATTGCTATTTTTACTATTGATAGTAGTTCTTGGATTAAGAACTGGGACTTTGATTCTATTATTAATAATATTAATTAATATTTCTTGAATTTTCTGTATTTTATTATCTGTTGTCAAAGGTTACTAATTATTGTGTTTATTCATTGCTCCCGTTGAAAACTTAATTGTATTATTAATTTTCTAGCTATAAGTTAAATAATATTAAAATTAAATAAGAACAATAAATGAATTTTTTAATTTAAATAATTTGCTTTCTTACCTATTAATACTATCTTTATTTTTACTTTTCATGGAATGACTTTTATCTGTCTCTTTCAACTTGGTTTTTTATTTTTGACTCTACATTTTTTAAATATGAAGGAATAGACTAGTTAGTTTCGCTTCTTCTTCTGCCTGCAGCTTTTTTAAAATTACTATTTCTTATAAAATTATTATGACTTTTAGAAACTGATTCATTATAAGAACTCGATCTCATATTTCTATTTTGTCTTTTATAACTTTCAGATTCCATTTTTTATAATTTTTCAGTGTATTTTTGTAAATTTTCCATTTTTTAGTAGTCATTAAGGTCTTTGAAAGGAATTTTGTATTAAATGGAAGATCTTTAATATAAAAAATATTAGTTGAGTTAAGTTTATAAAATAAAAATACAAGAAAGCTAAATATAAAATAAAAATTATAAATAAATTTATAAATTATATGACATAATTTGTTATTTAATTAAATACCTATATTATTATTTATTTCCTGAGTTAATTTAATTTTTCTATTTATTTTGAGTGGATTAGGGGTACTAAATATCTTATTGATAATACTATCCGCTCTAATCTTATTTATTATATTATTAATTATAATTTGAATTATTATATTCTTCATTATTATTATTATCATCATAATTATTGTCTTTTGTATTACTTTCAGTATAATTATATTCATTAGAAAATTCTTCTTAAATTTCATTGGGGTCATAGCCATATTACTAGTTATATTAATAATTATTACTTACATCATTATAGTTAGGATACAGTTAAGAAGAGTCGTCAAGGTTTTGATTTTAGTTCATAGCTTACTGGTTGTAAAATTGACTACTGTTATTGAAATTACTGTTTTTATTAGGGTTTTTAAAGCTGGAACCTCCTTGGTTTTAAATTTATTATTACTATAATAATTATTATTATTGATAATTATGTTAATCTTATTATTCTTCTTCTTATAATTATTATTATTCTTGATTAAATTAAGACTATTGCAATTATTTTTAATGCTATTGTTACTGCCAAATTAAGTGTTGTTAATATTAGTTTTAATCTTAATCATTGTAGTGAGTTTATTCTATTCTTCTGGCGAAATGTTGAGGGTTTTCTAATTCTTCTGGGTCGTGAAGAGCATTTTTGATTTCAGAGTCGTCAAGATGGTGTCTGAATTAATTTACACTTCTTTTTCCACTTATTGACCTTTTTTTTACTTGTAAAGAGCTTTGGTTTTGCTATATTTGTTGTGGGTTTAAAGTTTTTTTAGGAAATTGGTTGTTAGATCTTGATTTTGGAGGGAGGGTTTCAGTTATTTTAGGGGTAATTTTTTTAGGTATTTAGGGGCCAGTTCTTTTTTACATGTCTTAGTACCTTATAATATATTTTTAATTGTGTTATTTTAGTAGCTTTTATAATTTATAATAGTTTTTGCTTTATATATTAAAATTTAAAAAAAAAATTTTACCAGTTAGGGTAAATTTGGTTTTTTAAATTTTGGGCCTTTTGGCTTTCGATTTATTTTTATCTATTTTTAGAGCTATTTTCTCGGTTGAAAATGTTTTGGTCACCCGCTCTCCACTCAGTTGGAGGCCTATGAGCAATATTTCTATTTTCTTGAGAATCTGGTATAAATTAATAAAATGTTAATATAAATTAAAAAAACTACTTTAAATTATGAATTATTAATTTTATAAATATAAATTTATTTTTCCGTTTTTTTAACTGCTAAATTAGCTTTTTTATTAATTAATTAAATGAATATTGTTTAGTTTTATTTATTTAAATTATTTTTTATAATAATGATATATATTAAATTTGCTATGTTTTCTAAAGTTCTAAAATAATTACATTTTTTATTGGGATTGATATTTTCGTTATTAGTTGTAAATTTAGAAGTTTATTTTCCTTGTTTTTGATTAGAATTAGCACTGTAACTGGTTGATTATTTTTTTCCAGTTGAATTTTCTGTTTTTGAAACTTTTTTTTATTGTTAATCTACGAAATTTTGAGCCTATAAGTTTTGATTGATATTTTAATGGCTGCTAAAATTTTAATTTTTTCTAAATCTTTCGTTTACTTACTGGTTAATGTTTTCTATTTATTTTTGTATATTATTTACATTTTTTTAAATATCTGGGGATTGGTTTTATTTTTGATTTGAGACTGCGATATTGTCTAATTTTTAATTGAATTGCTGATTATCATTATAAATATACTAATTATTTTAATTTTTTTAGTATTATTAATTTTTAGTATAATTGGGATTAAATTTTTGAGTTTATGCGTAGTTTTACTAATTTTAGTTTTTTTTTAGAGGGTTGACGTTTTTGTATTTGTTTTTTATTCTTTAAATCCAAATAGATAAATCCTCTTGTAAAGGTTGGTTTCCAGTTTTATTTAAAATTCGATCTAAGCCTATTACTATGGCTGGTTTTAATATTTCGTTTTAGATGTTTTCTGGGAATTGTTATATTAAATATTATATGAATTTCGAAGTATGTAACATTGTTTCTAAAATTTTTTTATTTGTTTTTTGGGTTTTGTTTAGTCAATTTTATTTGCAAAAGATTATTTTTTGTTTCTTCTCAATAATTTTTTTTGGTTAATGGGGTTTATTATTTTTGTTTTTATTTTATAATTTAATTTATTTAATTTATTATTGTAGATGGCTTTATAGTTTTATTTGAAAATTAACAATATTTTTGATAATATAGTTAAATTTTTGTATTTAAATTTATAGATATTAATAATTTTATAAGGGAAAAGGGATTTGTTGAATACGTAGATTAGTAATTAATATTAAAAGTAAAATAAATAAATAATTAATTTCATGATATATACTAAAATGTTAATATTTATTTAGTTTTTAATAATTTAAGTTAATTTAAATAAGTTTTATACCGATTTTAAAAGTTTTATTCTAATTAAATGATAAAAAAATTTTAAATAATAAATTTATAAATTTAAATTATTTTTATAATGAAATAAATATAAAATTATTAAACTAAACCAAAATATAACCATACCTATAATGTTTCTTATATTTAATTATAAACATGTTTGTTTTAAAAAAATGATATTTTTAAATAAAACGAAGTAATTATTTAATATTATATAATGTGCAAAAAATTATAAATGTGAAATTTACTTTACTATTTTAAATTAATGAATTTCATTTTAAATAAAAAGTATAGTTAATGAGTAAAAAATTACAAAAAATAAGGATATAAATAATTATTCATTAAATATAAAGGTCAAAATAATTTAAAATTATAAGTCTAGTATAAAAAAGTATATATATTAATTTTTTTAACTTAAATTCTATTTTCTTACAGTACAATTTAAATTATTATTAAATTTAAATATACAAAAAAGGTAAAATTATGGTTAAAAATATATAATTTATAAGAAATTTGATTTTTTTAAAAATTTTTGATCAAATTGGTAAAAAATTAAAATTTTAAAATAATAAAATTTTAAAGAAAAATTTGTTTTATATACTAATAAATTTTAATAAAATAAATATATATATATAAAAATTAATCATATATTATGGTCTATCTAGCTTGCGAAATACTAATTATTTATCAAAAATATAATATTTTCTATAATAGTAATCTAGAGTAATAAATTTTAAAATTTACTTAATTCATATACCATCCATATATTAATAATTAATTAACCAGAAAATTAATTAAAAATTTATAATATTTACTATATAATAAGTATATTCGATTTTTCATTTTGTTAATCTAATAATTGATAATCAGATAAAATTTTAATGAGTAATTTTACACTAATTCTTATTTGGTAGTATATTTTTTCTAATTTCATTCCCAATATTGGGAGTAATTATCAACAAGTAGATAGAAAAAATTTTGACACTAAACTGCATATTTTTTTAATTATAATATATAACATTATTAAATTTTTCAATTTAAGTGATAATTTAAGGATACAAATATTTTGTATATTTTTATATTTATATATTTTAAAAAATTAAATTATACCACTCTTTTTAGATAGAATTTAGATATTAATATACAAAGAATATTTTAATCAAATTTAATTAGAAATTTATAACTGAGTTATCTATTAATTAATCATTTAAAAATTATCAATTTATAATTTAATTAGTTATTAATTACTAAATTAATTAATTTTTAAATATTACATGAACTTATTATTAATTTCTATTAAAATTTTACAAATTAAAATATTAAATTTTAAATAGGAATTAAAATAAATTATAATTGTCCATAATTATTACATTAATTTTCAAATTTAATGATATTCTAAAAATAATTAACAACTTTTGAAAATTATATATATTGTTTTAATTAATAATTAAAAATTATTTTAATTACTAATTTCTATATAATTTAATTAGTAATTTCTATTTATTTTTATTAATAATTTCTAAATTTAATTGATTTAATTAATATATATAATTTCAGAATTCTATTGAAAAATTGTGGTTTAATTTTTAAGCGATATAATATTTAGACTTAAAAAACATGATATTATGACGATGAGTGTATCTTATAAGGGTATATAAAAATTTAAAAAATATACTTTTGTGGGTGTTATCGAACCTCTGTAAAAAATTTAAAAAAGTCAAAATCTTTGCTTTTTTTATAGATTTTAAGAGTATGGAGATGAAGAAAAAAACATTTAGAAAAATTCCGAAAATTCGTCATTTTTTTCTACATAATAAAACAAATATAAAATTTATAATATCTTATAATAAAAAATATATGTATATCTAATAGCAAAATTTTTATTTTACAAAAGGCATAGAATACAAATAATAGATATTACTATCATAATAACAAATTAAAAATAATATTAAATAAATTAAATATTTTATTTAATTCCAAAATAAAGAAAAATAAAAAATTTACATATATAATTAATATCATAAAATAAACTTAATAAATATATCTAAAAATAATAAGTATAAACTAAAATATAACAAGAAAGCTAGAGTATCAAGTCAAAAAATCTCGAAAAATTTGAAATTATTTCTTTAAAAAATTAATATAAAATGTTAAGGTAAAAATTACTCCTTATAAAATTAAAATTTTCTAGATGTGTATTATTTAATTTATTTATTCAGATATATATATATTAAATAGAATTAAAATCTTAAAAAAAAATTTTTAAATATTAAAAACCTTAGAAAATATCTGAATAAAATAAGACAAACAACTTATAACTTTTTAAAAACCATTTATATATCATAAAATAAATAATAAAATTAATAAAGAAGATAAAAAATAAATAGTATTAATAATATTTAAAGTTTTTTCATTTTATTTATAAAAACATTAAAAATTATTATAATTATATTAAGTTCAAAAGCAATAATTTAAACATAAAAAAAATTAAAATTGACAATATCGATATTCGAATTTCTAGAATTTCTACAAATTCGACTATTTATATTGCTGGTATCGGCCTAACCTTTTAAACATTATCATAGGTAGGTTTTTTAACTTTTTCTCTTTAATTTGTTTATTTTTTTAATTTAATTAGCGATACTAATATTTCTGATTAAGGTTATAAGTATATAAGTGAAGGAATTAAAGAGTTAAAAAACCTTACCAATTTGAACCTAATTTTAAGGAAGTAATAAATATTTTCCTAATAAATTTATTTAAATTTTTTTTTTTAATTTTTTTTATTTTTATAATT
>LDAU01000215.1:0-97304 GCA_001447515.1 Pseudocohnilembus persalinus
ATAAAATTAGAAAATTTTAATATAATAATAACTTTATTAAATACATATTTACAACTTTTTATAAAACATTTCATTTTTAATTAAAATTACCTTTATTTCTTTATATAATATATTAAATATAAATTTATATAAATAAAAGTAAAAAAAAATCTCATTCTAAAAATTTTAAAAAAGGGATCTATAAAACCATATTTATATATACAATATAAAAATTATAAGAAAATTTTTTGTTTTTTAAATTAAAGTTTTTATTATATTATATTTTATATTTAAATATATCAATTTTTAGAGACAATATTTCTACACCTGTCCAATACATTTTAATTTAACATATTATTTTACTCTAGTAATAAATGGCCTCTATTGAAATTGATATCTTTGAAATTTAAGCTGCTTCCATATAAATGTTATTAATTTTAATATGGAGGAATTTTATTTGTTCTGGCATTTGGGCCCATGAATCCGTTGTAACTTTCACTTCTGCCAATTCTTACTACTTATTACTATTACGGTCTATCAATGGTGTTAACCCGAGCCCTACTATTAATATTATTATTATTTTTATTAATATTATTATTGTGTACCCTAGATTTAAAAAAAAATTAAATATTATTAAATTTAATTGATATAAAAAATAATTAATAAAATAAAATTAATATTAATAGTGAGTAGATTAATTATTTACATGCATTCGTTTCTAGTGTTAGTTTGTAAACTTCTTATTCTGTCTCTATATTTAACTTATTCTGTTTAATATGAGTGTTTATACATGTCTAATTCTCTTTCTAATTTATCATATGAGAGTTTTAAAACATCATTATCTTTATACAAATTTTAATTTATGGATTTTAAATGTTCTATATCTTTTATTAGAGCCTCTTTTTCTAAAACAAATTTATGAGTCCTATTTTAAATTTATTAATCTACTTGTCTTTATTGGTATTCTAGTTCCTGGTTATGCCTTTCTTACATTTAAATTAATTCTATCTTATGGGATTCAGAACCTCTTACTCTATATTTACAAATATTTTATATAAAATTAATTTCATTAATGATAAAAATTATTTTTATAAATTATGTAATTTATTTTATACCTTATTTCAGTAATGTCATTTTCCAAAATATTAATAGTATTATTTAACTATAAAATCTTATTTTAGCTAAAACAAATATAATTTATTTGAATAAATTAAATTATTAAAATATTTAAAAATTATAAATTTATTACTATGTTTTTTATTGATCAGAAAGTTATAAATTTAAAATTTAATTTTATTCTTAAAGATTTTAATTTTCATTTCGATATCTTTAAAGTTCTCCTTTATTTTAGTTTAATTCATCATCATAATTTAATTTTTAAGTTTCAAATTCTTGTTTTAATTAATGAATTTCATCATCTTTATCCTTTAATTTAAAATTTAATTATATTAATTTTTGCAGATATTTTAAAAAATTGCTAAATTTACTTCCTGTAATTTTGTTATTGTTTAGCTTAAATGCTATTTTTCTTCTAAAATCCTATTATGTTTACTTTACAGTTAATCTAACATTTCTGTATATTTTTTTTTTTCACTTTCTAATAATTTTAAGTTATCTTCATATTTATATTTATATAATAGTTTATCACTTTCTAGTTATTTATTTAAATCTTAAATATCTAATATTTCATTTTCGTATTATTATTGTAATTTTAATTTTTATTCCATTAATATGTCATATTCTCTATTTTACTCCATTATGTTACTAATATTATTATATAAATTAAATTAAATTTAATTAATTAAAATTAATATATATTTTATTTATATCAATCTTTTTAGATATATTTTACTTATGATAACTTTCTGTTTTTTCTCTTATATTAGTGAATTCATCTTAAAGTTTTATATAATCTTATTTTTGATTTTTAAGTTCGTAATCTCTGTTTTCCAATTATTGTTATAAATTAGAATTTTTCTTCTTTAAAAAAGCTATTTCATCTTCTAATTGGTTATACTTAAAACTGGAACTTTCAATTTCCCTTCTTAATTCATCACTATATTTTTCTTTAGCGTCCAATAATCTTGTAAAAATAAATATAATTAAAAATTAAAAATTAAAATTTTTTTAATATACTATTCAATACATTAAAAATTATGTATAATTTTTTACTCTTTTTCAAGTTTTTTTTGTTCTTAAAGGTATTTCATTTCATTTTCTTTTATAAGGGCTTTATATTTTTGCAATGAGTTATGTGTTTCGTTAAGTTCTTAATTTAAAAGTTCAAACTATTATTCTTAATTTAAAAGTTATGATTATAAATTATTAATTTCACTTGACTTAATAGTTTCTGAATTTTTTTATTATAATTAGGCTCTTTTCATTTCAGTTGTTCTATTTTAAATATCTTCTTAAAGATTTTCATTTTAAACTCTAAGTTAACTGTTACTTTATTGAAGTTACTGGACCTCTTTTATATAAATGTCTACTTAGTTTTTAAGTTGGCTTTTATACTGGTCAGAGTTTTCGATTTGGTTTGTTAGTTCTTTTTATTTATTTTTTAGGTCTTGGGTTATTTGTTATTGGGATTCTAATTGTATTCCCATTAGTAGAATTTTTTTTAGAAGGTTTTTGTTTTCTGTTTCTAAATTTTAATAATTTATAGAAATTTCTTCGTTTTCGATTGAGAGTCTGTCAATTTACTTTATATAATCTTATTTTATATCCATTAATTGGTTTCTAAGAATAAAGATTAAATTTTAATTTTAAAATTAATTTTAAATTAATGATAAAAATTGGAATTTTTTATTTTATTACTCATAGTCTGTGATTTGATGGGATTTTTTAGTTATTTGTTCTTGTAGATTATTTTCAGTTTCATCTACTTGATTTCTCAAAGAGATATTTTCATTATTTATTTTTTACAAGTTGAATTCTAATTCATTTATTTTTAATCTTTATTCACTAACTTACATAGATAATTCTTCTGAATTTAAATGTTAGTCAGATTTAAACCTTATCAATTCTTCCTCTCTTAATTGTGTTTCTCTTACTTATAGCTAAAGATCTCTTTATAACCTTTAATTTGCCATTTCTAGGTCTGAGTGGGTCATTTATAAATTGTTATTTTTGTCTTTGAGTTCACTATATTAAATATATGAAATAAATTAAAATTAAATTTATATTATAAAAATAAAAATATATATAAAGAATTTTTATATATATTAAGTTTACTTAATTTCTATTTCTAAGAGTTTTTGTTTTTCTTCTAAAGTTCTTTATTTTTATTCAAAATGTACTTAATATTAGTCTTTTATATCTTCTTGTTACCTACCTAATCTTTTTTCGAGTTCGTATTAATTGTTTTTTTAGGAATTAAGTTGGTTTTCTAAATCTTGATTGAAATCTAAAATTTTGTCATTTTCTTACATTAAGGTAATCACTTTGTAATTTAGTTCTTCCATTTTTTTTTCATATTAGAGTCTCAATTCTTCTATATAAGAAGATTTTTAATCAGTTAGCTGAATAATTTATTTTTCTTTATCATCATTTTTCCACATTAATCTTTCATTTTCAGTGGCTAGCATTACCAATTTATTTTCAAGTTCTGTTATAGTTACTTAGAATTCCTAATAAAATTATAAAAATGTATTTTTTTTAATATTTTTATCTTCAAATTTATCTAGAATTTTAGAATGAGTACATTAATTTTTAATATAATTTGTTACCTCTAATTTTGTTTAAAACATAATTTTTTCTTTTTAATCTAGATTTACCATCATTGAACTTTTTAGTTCTCTTTATAAACTTTGAATTTGAGCGTCTTTTTCTTTTAATTGTTTTTCTACCTCTTATTATAAAAGTAAATCATTTTTTTAATAAGTAAAAGAAGAATTTGTTCCATAAGAAGTCGTTCTTCCATGTTAAACTTCTCTATTTAAATTCTAAAATATAAAAAAAGAATATTAACGATAAATCTACATTTTATTAAATAATTACTTTATTAATTTAATATTTATTTATTTTATTTTTTTACCATTAAATGTTATTACTCTCTTTACAATTGATTTTCTAAATAAGCAGTTTCTTTTTTAACTGATTCATTGAAAACCATGCTTTATTTATTATTGTAATTATTATTATTAGAAGCCATTTGGGATAAATTGGTGCCCTTATTAAATTATATACTAACATTAGATTTTTTCATTCCCGAAGAATTGTGCCTATCTGGGTTAAAATCCGGAAATTCGGAATGATTTTTGTTACCACTTCCGAAATTGTTATAGTTATTTTTACTGTTACTATATTAGACGTTACTGTATTTTAAATTTGATGGTTGGTAACCTTGATCAGCCATTTAATATTGATTATTATTATGATATTTTATGATATAATAAGATATTTTTTATTACTTTATTTTTTTTTCTTTGTTTCGTATTGGTTTTTTTAGTTTTTAGTTAATTATTTTTTTATTTATTGAAAATAAATTGATTTTGAGAAAAGTTAATTTTTGAATTTTTAAATAATGTTTATTAATTAACAATTTAATAAAGTATTAACTATAATTAATTATTTAAATTGATTATTTACAGTGGGTTTTTGATCAAAATAGAAACAATATAAAAAAAATTTATAAGATAATTTGTAAATTTTTAGAAATATAATTATACATTTATTAATTTTTTTAAAATAATTTTTACCTCCAGTTTTTTTAAAGTTAAAATTGTTAACTTTAAATAAAATAATATTATTTATCTTTTAGATTTTTTTGTGAGTATTTTTTATGGCCAATACTTTATTAGAATAGTTTATTTTAGATTTTTAAAATAATAATTTATTATTTATTAATTTTTTTTCAAAAATATATTAATAAAATATAGAATAAAAAAAATTAAAAAACTATTTATAAGAATGAACGAAATTAAAAAAAGCTAGATTGAAGAAAATATTTAGTAATAATAGAAAAATTTTACGCCTTATTTTAATAAATATGAATAAGCAAATAGAATTTCTGACTCATTTCCTCCCACAACAAATTAAAATTAACATTATTATGCAAGTGGGCATAAAATTTTAGATTAAATAGACAAATAAAAAATAACATAAAATGATTTTATTTTTAAACAATTTGCTTAGAAAGAGTAAATAAATGAAATAAAAATGTTGCACAGAGAATGGTTTCCTATATAATATCCTGACAATTTTTTTAATTAAATTTTTGAAAGATAGGTTAATTTAATTTTAGTTGAAATGAAATTGGAAAAATTTATGAATAATAAAAAATATAGCGAAAATGATGAAAATTATAATGAAAATGACGATTATTTTAATAATAAATTATTAATAGATTTTGAATATGACAGGGAATACGAATAATATGTTAAAAAAAATAAAACAATTGTTGTTGGTATGCTAATATGGAATAATAGGTAATAAAATAAAAAATTTATGCATATGTAATAAAAAATATAAAAAAATAAACTAAAATTATTTATATATATAAAATAAGGGCGACTAAAAGTAAATACTTAAATACTGGAATTTTAGATTATTTTAGAGATGATTATTTGGCAATTTATATAATGACAATTGGAGTAATAAATGAATTAAGACAATTTGGAATAGCAACTAAATTAATTGAAAGAATAAAATATGAAGCTAAATTATCGTAAAATAATCATATGAAATATATTTATTTACATATGGTTACTTATAATTTAAGTGGTAAAAAATTTTATGAAAAAAATGGGTTTAAAGTTGTAGGTATAAAATATTAACATTATACAATAGAGGGATAGGAAAGAAATGCCTTTGTATTTATGTATTATTGTAATGGGGGGCAACCTCCAAGAAAATTATATGATATTTTTAAAATTGGGAAAATTAAAGAAAAATTTTATTCATTTTTTTGTTAAAGAAAATAAATAACAAAAGTAAACTCTAATAATGATTAAATAAATAATAAAAAAAATGAAAATGAAAATAAATAATTAATATAGAGAAGTAATTAGAAAATATAAGAAAATGGGTAAACTTAAATTAAAGATTATGAAGTTTAAAATTAACAATAAAACTTTTTAAATTACGAATTTTAAAATAAACTGTAAATTGAAGATTAGTAATGATAATAACAATTTATTTTTTAGTTATTTTTTATAAAACTACTATATATAGTTTTTATATATTATATATTTATATTATAATAATAGGTTTATTAAAGTTACATTATTTTTAATTATAAAAGCTAAACTTAAGCTAGAAAACAATATAAGTATTAAAAAAAATTTTAAAACGAAATATTCTAATAAATAAATTCTAACTTCATTTCCAGGCCTATTTACTTTCTAAAACACTTACATACCTTCTGTGATCTTTTTAAAAATTTCCTTTATTTCCATTTAAATTTTTCTTTTAAGGGGACTATTTATTATTAATATTATTATTATCATGTATCGAATTTTTCGGTGATTTTTTATAATAATTATCGCTTTTTTAAAATTCATCAGGAGTGGTTTAAAAATTAAAATAAGATCCATTATTAATATTATTATTATAATTATAATTATTATTATTATGTTAGCTGGCTGAGGTGAAAAATCTGTTTTAAGTGCTGCATTTTGAAAGGGGACTGACCCAATTTTTAGTGGCTTTAGAGTACTTGTCAAAAGGAGAGGGTATTCTGTAGATAGGACCTGGATTATTTAGCATAGATTTAATTTAAAAAGATTTTCGATTTCCCTTGCCAAATGATATTTTTTTAAATTTTTAGTTTTTAATTAATTCTTCTTAAGGAGAATAATGAGAGGGCGCCAACTGGTTCACAAATTAACACTTGTCTTGATTTACTCTGGATTTTAAAACGAATTTTTTTTTGTCTTCGCCGGGCGATTTTTGGACTTGGTAGCTGCCTGGGCCAGGCGTTTATTTTTAGGGCAGGTAGAATCTGTTTGCTGTGCCCATTGTAATATTTTTTACACTTTTGGGGGAATTGTATATATTGTCTAGGTAACCGGGGGGAGGGTTTTCTAGGGCATTTTTTATTTGGTACGGATATAACATTTATTTTTAGCCTTTGCCTGAATTGAAATTTGATTTATTATAGAAAATTAAATTATATTTTATATAATTTTTATATTTAGAATAGATAAAATCTGAATAGGTTTTACTGAATTAATTTTTTAGTTTAAGCAAAAATAAGCTTAGATTTAAGTATAAATAAATTAAGGGAAATATTAAATAATAATATTTACCAAAAGAGCAAGCTTTATGACTCAAAGAGTTAGGAAGACTTTTAAGGTCAAATTCTCCACTTTTACTTATTAAAAGAGGTTTAGATTTTTGCATTTTTTTCAAGTTAAATCTTTCTTCTTTTCCAAAAGCATAGGATAAACTGGACTGTTACCAGCCCATAGCAGACTAATTCCAAACAGAATCGTTATTGTAAAGGCCCCTGGAGGCGCCCTCGTGAACGTTGGCTGTTTTTTGGAAGCTGTAAAAAAATTTTTTTTTTCTGAAGGAAGAAGTGGAGGAAGTGTTGAAATTTTGGGAGGTGTTTTGGGGAGAAATATCGTTGGAAATTTGTTTTTGAAAGATGTATTTTCCTTTTAGTTTTTGGTGGGTTGAGTTTTGGCGGAGAATGCTTGAGGTTGTTTCTTTTACTTCGTCGATCATTTTTTATATGTTTTATATTTTTTATATTTTATAATTTATGTTGTTTATTTAGTTGGTTTATGTTTTTTTTTAAGGGATTTGGTTGGTTTTTTTAGGTTTTTTATTTTTTTTTTTGGTGGGTAGGGTGGTTTTTATTTACTTTTTGTTTAGTTTTTTCTTTTGAAAATTATTTAGTTAGTATAATTTATTATTTATTATAATAATAGGTATAATAATTATTTATAATTTCTTAGTTTGTGATGAATAAATGTATATTTATATTTTATAATATATTAGAAAATTATAATGTAATTTAATAATGTTTAAGTTTTTTTTTTCCTTAAATAATCTTTAAATTTTTAATTAATTGAATAATTTTAGTATTTGATAGAATTAAAATATTATAAAAGTTTACAAATTTAAATTTTATTTATAAATTTATATCAAAATTAATATTATAAAATATTAAATATAATAACTAAAGTTATATTTTATATTAAAATTTATAAAATAATATTTAAAAATAAAAATTATTTAACATTTTTAATAAGCATTTTTTATAAATATTTTATTTTAAATTGCATATATAAAATAGAATTTATTTTTATCAACTCTAATTAAACCTTTAATTCTATGATAAATACTTCAATATTTCATATAAAAAATATATTCACATTAGTTTATTTTGGAAGTGAGATTATTAGAAATTAATTTTTAATTCAAATGAAATAAAATTTAGTTTAATTTAAATAATTAATTTTATTTGATTATTAAAAATGCAATTAAACCTATAAAAATAGTAAATTTTATTTTTTATCTAAAATTTCAAAATTATTTTTTATATTACAGTAAATAAGAGATAATCATAAAATTAATATTGAAGAAATTTTTATAAATAATTTCTATATATTTTAGTTATATTTAGTTTTAATAAGATCTTTTTTTATTTTAATTCTAATTAATTTGTAATAAATTAGACCCTTAGATTTTATTTTTTTAATGAAAAAGTGATTGAAATTAATATTAATATTTTAAGGATAACAAATACCATAAAAGTTTATTGCATTAATTAAATTTTATTGCTTTTCATATAAAAGATAGACTAACATATTTAAAAATATAAGGTATTTAAATCGAATGGTAAATATGTATGTTTGAAAAATAAAAAACAATATTTATAAAAGCAAATATAATAAAAGAATGAGTAAATAAAATCACTATTTAACAAATAAACACCAATAAAAAAACATTTAATTAAATAAAAGCTTAAATAAAAAAATAAAATTAAAATAAAAATTATTTTATTATCTTAAATAAAAAAAAAATAGAAACAAAGAGAAATTAACAAAAAGAATTAAAAAAAAAAACTAAAATTTTTTTATAAAAAAATTAATAAATAATAAAATAAATCTAGCTTTTAAAACAAATATGTCCTATTTAAAAAGAAGTTACGGGTCTCCTAATAAAGAAAGTTATTAAGAAACCAGACAGTCCACTCATTTACCTTAATAACAATAATAATAATATTAATAATAACAATAATAATAATATTAATAAAATCCTTCTTTTAGTAATATTTAAAGAGTTTCTTCTTCTAATATGAGTTCTCCTTTGAAATAGGAACAGGAAATGAGATCTTCTTAATATGAGAATCCTATGAGAAAATCAATTTAGTAACAGGAACTTGAATTGTGGAAATCCAGGTAATTTTATTATAAATAGTTTAAATTTAAGAAATTTTTGTTAAATTATAATATATAAATATATATATTTAAAAATTATTATATGTAAAATATATTTAAATATATTTATATTTTTGTTTTATTATGATTATCATTTTTTTTAATGTTTTTTTAATATTTTTTTTAAAGATGTGGGGAGTTGGAAGACACTTTATAATAAGCTAATAGTGAACTTCTTTTAGCCAATTCTAGAGCCTAGTAATAAAGATAATTGGAAGATAAAGTAGATGTTGTTATGAAAAATAACAATAAATTGATGGAATAACATAATTCTTTATAAAAATAATTAGCCTAAAAATAAGCTGAAAGTAAGTTTTTTTGTTATCTATTAAAAAAATTAAGAATTAAAAATAATGTTTATAATTTCTATTTTTTAATTAATTTTTTTTTATATAGTTGATATTTGGAAATCTAAATATGAAAAAGAAACTAATGATAAAATTACTTCCAAAATGAATACTGAGGATATGATCGAAAGATTATAAGAGGAAAATAAAAGATTAAGAGATGTTTTGAATGAAAACAATATTAATTCTGTTAAAAATATAGAAAATATTAAATCTGAAGTAAAATTTATTTAAATTTATAAAATTAATAACATTATCTATTCTTTTCTATTTTTTTTTTGATTAATTTAAATTTGAATATTTTTTAAGTTTGAAACTGATAAGCACAAAAAATTCAGAAATTTACAAAGTAACCACTGTGAAGATATTACTCTTTATGAAGAATAAGTAAGAAAATTAAGAGAAATTGTTGAAGAGAGAGAAAGAGAGGTTTCCATATTAAACTAAAAATTAGAGTCTGTTAAAAACGCCAATGAAATAGAAAAACTAAAATTAGACGAAGATAAATAAAAGGTATATGAAAGATACTATACATTAAATGATAAAAATAAACTAGAACAAATTATTTTAAATAATTCAACTTATTTTATATTTTTTTATAATTTTACTTTTTTTAAATACTAAAAAAATTTTTTATTTATTTTTAGCTGCACACTATTATGAGCCAATTAGAATTGGAAAATTAAAGAGAAAAGGAAATTACCTAAAGTAGAACTGAAGTTTAATAATAGAACTAGATTGATAACTTAAAATAACACTATTAAAATTAAATTGACCTTTAAGAAAGTGATATTAAGAAATTGAGAGACTTACTTGAGTTAAAAAATACTGAAATTTAATCTTTAATTAACTAAAATAAAGATTAAAAAATAAATTATGATTATGAAGAGGGTTCTTTAAGAGATGAAATTGCTCAGTTAAAAAATAAAATTGTCGAAGTTAATTAATAAAAAGAACAAGAATAAGAAGAACTTTAAGCCAGATTGGAATAAGCTCATGAAACTGATATTTAAGGTAAAAATATTGTTTTATTTAATTTTAAATTAAATTAAGTTAAAATATATATATATATTACTTATCTAAAATAAATAAAGTTTATTCATTTAATTTTTATATTTTTTAATTATTAGATTTTTTTTATTTTTATATTTTTTAATTATTATAATGATATATTAGTTTTAAATTTATGGTAATTAATTTTTTTTGGATTTTAGGTTTAAGATTCCATAATGAAAATTAAGTCGACTCATTAGAGAAAGAAATAGGAAAATTACATGAAATGATTGAGAATAAAACCTAATAAATTGATGAATAAATTAAAGAAAAATTAGAATAAAGATAAAACTATAACTTGGAAATTGAAAGATTAAATGATCAAATTGAGAGTATGAAAGATAAATAAGCCGAATTGGAAGAAGATTTGATAAACCAGAAATCTGATTATGAAAATCAAATTGATTCCATAAGAGAAAATTTTAGGGTATAAAAATTATTTTATAAATATATAATTTTCACATTTATTTGGATTAATTTTATAATAAATTTTTTATTTTTAATTAGAATGAAATTGAAAATCATGGAGTTTAAAATTAACAATTGGAAGGCACTGTTAGAGAATTATAAAATTTAGTTGAAGTTAAATAGGAAGAAATCGAAGCCAATAGATCATAAAATTAAGTTGTATAAGAAGGTTTGTAAAAGGAAATTAATATTTATAAAGAATAAAATGAAGAATGGGAACAGAAATACTGCAAACTTTCTCGTAATTTTATATTTATTTTTTATTAATTTACTCTATATCTTATTTTTTTAATATATTAGATGAAAGTGAATAGATGATTGAAGATTTGAAAATGGAATTAAATATTAATAAAAATGAATATACTGAATAAAATAGAAAAAATACGATTACAATTGAAAGCTAAGTTAAAGAAATTGAAAGATTATAAGGTAATTTCAATACATTTTAATAAATATTTAAAATAATTATTTAATTTTTTTATTATATTTAGACATCAATAACACCAAGGCTTAGGAAAATGAGAATTTAATTTAAAATAAATTATAATTAGAGTAAGAAATAAGAAAGTTAAGGGAAAATATTGACAAATTATAGGAAAATATCAATATAGTTGAAAAAAACAAAAACCAAGACCTTTATGATTAAAGAAATAAATTAGAATAATCTCATTAGTATGCAGTTTAAAATATTAAATCCAGTTTTGACAACCAGGTTAATATAATGGAGGTAAAAATTTTATTTATAAATAAAAAAAATTGTTTCAAATTTATTAAATATTTATTTTTTTTATCATTTAATAATTTTAATATATTTTTTAATTTATTAATTTTTAAATTTTTAAATTTTAGCAAGAAATTCGAGAATTAAATTTGAAATTATAATTGAAAGACAGAGAATTTTAAGACTATGTTGAAAAATATAATAAAATGGAAGGTCTTATCAGAGACTTCGTAAATCACCCTGATAAATTAAGAGATAAAGCAGATGTTGCAGCTACTAAAAATTTATATGATATTTTGAGAACAAGTAACAGAAGTCCTGTTAAAAGAGCTTATAGTCCTATAAAAAAATCTTATTTCTGATTTTTTTATTTTTTAGGCTTATTTGCCATAAATTTTTTTTTATTATAATATTTAAAGTTTTATGTATTATTTTAGATTTATATATTATAATGGTTTTTATATGTTATTTTATAATTATACTTATAATAAATTTATAAATTTATATTAAAATATTTTTTTTACTGTAAATGATCATTGGTCGTATTTTATAACATTACTAAAATTTTATTTGAATGAAGATATTTATCAAAAATAAGTTTTTATTGATATAAAATGATCTTTGATAATAAATTTCTATATAGTTTTTTTTAATATCATAGTAATAGTTTAATATTAATTTATTACAATTTATGATTATTTTTATAATAATCTTAAATTTTATCCAGAATTTCTATTTTATTTTTTAGATAATTTTAATTAATGAATATATTCTGTTTATTTATGTTTAAAGAAGAAAAAGTATTACATCAAAATATTAAGTGAACTCTAATATTTATATTAATATTTTATTTTATTTTATTAAATAAAAGTAGAAAATAAATCAAAAAATTCATTCCAAAAAAAAAACAATTATTTTTCAATAAATAAAAAAACTTAGAAAAAAAAATATTTTTTATAAAATTAATAGAATATAAAAATTAAACATGGCAAGCAAAAGACCCGATTTCAAAGAAGGATAAATGATAAGAGACTATAAAATAGTCAAATATATATCATAAGGATCTTATGGATAAATTTACGAAGCAGTAAATGTAAAAAGTCCAGAAAAAAGATTAGCTTTAAAAGCTTTATATTAGAGATAATTTAGAGAGCATAGTAAATTATTGGAATTATATGATAACGAGGTAAAAATTTATTCGAAAAATTTTTTATACGAAATAAAATAGATTTAAAATAAAATCTTAAGTTCAAAAAAATTTAGCTAGTCAAACAGTTATAAAATATTTAAGAAACACATTTAAAAATCATTTTTTAGAATTATTGATTAGAAAAAATAATTAAAAAAAAAATTCTTTTTATTAGATACTTAATTGAAAATGGATAGTTGTTTCTTAAACTAATTTTAATTTATTTTATTTAATTTTTTAAGGTAAATTTATTGAAAAAATTGAAAGGACACCCTAATATTTGTGAATATATGAATAATTTTGAAGATATGAAATTTAAATATTTAGTTATGGAATTTTGTAATGGAGGAGATTTGATATAAGAATTGAAAAGAAATGGAAAATTTTCGGAAGAAAAAGCTCTCGCTTATATAGGGCAAATTTTAGAGGCATTTAAAGCTTTGCATGCAACTGACAAATAAATTATCCATAGAGAGTAAATATATATATATTTTAAAATTTTTATAATTTGTCAAAATATTAATATAATTATTGAAAAAATAAAAAGAATTAGTATTAATTTATTTGAAGTTAAAAGAAAGAAATTTTTATTTTTATAAAGAAAAAATTTTATTTAAATGTTTTTAATTTATTAAAATAGTATTAAATTGGATAATATATTTTTACATGATGGAAATTGTAAATTGGGGGATTTTGGATTTGCCAGAGAAGTCCCTGAAGGAAAAAATTTAGCATAAACTTGGTGTGGATCGTTATTAACAATGGCTCCTGTAAAAAAACTATATATATAAAAAAAATAATTATACTGCATTATTTAATAAATATATCATTGTTATATTTGAAAATAAATACATTTACTATTATATTAACAATTAATATGAAATAAGAAATAAATAAATATTAATATATATATAAATTAAATATATTAAGAAGTTTTAGATTATTTATTAAATTTGTATTAATAATCTAAAAAATAAGAATATAATAAATAAAATTTAAATATTAGGAAGTTATAGATAATAGACATGGATATGGTATAGCTGCTGATATTTATAGTTTAGGTGCAATTTTATATTAAGGTTTATTTGGTGATTTTCCTTATAAATGTTATAATGAAGATGAAAGACAATTGTAAGATATTTGTTTCACAGAAAAGATTAGTGCATAAAAATATGAAAACTATTAAAAATTAAGATATTGTATCTAATATTTATTAACTTTTATATTTTTAAATTTTTTTTATTATTTTTAATCTTAATGATTTACAAGAAAAACAAATTTATTTTTAAAATAGATGTATAATTTTAAGTTAAAATATTTTAATTTTTAATTGGTTTTCATATTTTATAAATTTTTTTTGGTGAAAAACAAATACTAATCTTTTCTGATTGCGAGATATTAAGTAATAAAAGATGAATTTGAGTAAAAATGGAGTTCAAATTTCAGAAGACTGTAAAGATTTATTAAGAAAAATGTTGACTTTTGACCCTAATCAAAGAATAACTTTTTAAGAATTATATAATCATAAATTTTTCAATAAATCTGGAAAAACAAGAGAGTATTTTGGATAAAACTAAGAAGAACTTTAAACTTAAAAAGTTGAAGTTAACAAAAATTAAAATTTACTTCAAACAATTCAAGAAGAAGAAGATATTTAAATAAATATTAAGTTGATAGGGTAAATTGGAGTTGGAAAAACTTCTCTTTTCAATTCTTATATTATGGGAAATATGAACGACAATACAGTAACTTTAGGTAAAATAAAAAGATATTAAAATAATTATAATAAATAAGATTTAAAATTAATTTAATCATATATATATTTATATATATATATTTAATTTTATTAATTAAAAGGAACTAGTGTGGAGAAAAAAGTGATTAATGTAGGGCCTGACAGTGTACAAATTAATTTATACGATACAGCTGGAATGGAAAAACATAATGCATTGGGAAATTAATATTATAAGTAATCTGATGCTTATTTGCTTGTTTTCGATATTTCTGATTAATAAACATATGATAGTGTAGACTTTTGGATTTCTGAAATTAAAAAAAATGATTAAAATGATTTTAATGAAGGTGTTTAGGGTATAAATAATATAGTAGTGGTTGCGACTAAAACAGATTTAGCCAAAGAAAGCTTAAATTCTGAAAGGTTTAATAAATTGAAACAGTAAAAAATTGATAAAAATTTATATATATTATTAAATCTAGTTTAATTATAAAAATTAAATAATTGTTATTAAAAAAAAATAGGAGATTAGAGTCTTAGAAAATTACAGTCGTTAACACTAGTGCTAAAACAAGAGAAAATTTGGATGATATATTTTTAAGTATTTGTAAGAAAATATACCCTATTAAAAAAAATAATTTATCGCAGATATAAGTAAACTAAAGAACAAATAATAATTAAAATATCCAAAGAAACCAAAATCCTAGTATAAAACCTTCTTAATTAAGGGCTGGAAGTAGTAATGTTTAAGCTTATTAAAAATAGAAAGAAAAATAAAAAAAAGGGTGTTGCTGAATTTAATGAGCATATTTTTATAAATAATAAAGTTCAAATTTTTACATTTATTTTAAATATATTTTATATAAAATAATATAGTTAATTACAGATTTATAATTATATTACCGTAAAAATATAAAATCATAAAATATATACATAAAACCGTATTTAAATATATTGAACAAAAAGACTAACATTTTATAAAAGATAAAATTTTTTAGATATTATAATTTATTAATAATGAATAAATAAATATAAAAAAGTTAAATAAATTTTATTATTACTATATAAAAATAATCATTAATTATTTTGAAAAATGCTTCTTTATTTTGGATTAATTTAAGGTAAAATAAAATTTTAGTTTTGTTCGTTATAAGTATCAATACTTGAATATGTTTACCTAATTTATTTATAATTTACTTATAAATTTTAGTTATTGTTTTAAAAAATATTTGTGTTTTTGTTTATATCAGACTAAGTTTTCTAGACATCTTTTGTTTTATAATTATTTTTTATTTGATTTATTGTATTATAAGTATTATTATTATTGTTATTATTATTCCCAAAAGACTAATTAGATTAAGAATAACTGTCAGAGGCAAAAGAAACATGTTAAGATTAACTTTATTCTTTTAATTTTTTTATCCTTAAATTTGAATTTTATTATAATTTGTTTATTACATGTTGTTCACGTATATTATTAATAAGAAATCTTGATTTTAGAATATGTACTATTGAATTTGCCTGTATAGCTTCTTTTTAAGCTTATTTATAATATTAACTAGCTTTTTCTATGTCATTCATATTTTATTCATAAATTTTTCCCATATGAATACATAAATTTATATCTCTTTCTCGATTTGCTTGGTTTTATTTTTGTTAATTTATCAGGTATATTTTTTTTTTAGGTAATGCTTGGAAAGTATCTGAAACTTTATTTTATAATTTTTTTATGTCAACTGTTATTTCGAAAAATTCGGGTTAATTTTAACACTATTTTAATATTTATTCTACTTTTTTTGTAATTTCCTCAATTTTTTAGAATTAATCCATGAAATTAGGTAAGAAATCTATCTTTTAATACTCTTTTTGAAGGTCTCTTAATTCTTTTTAAAGTCTCTGTTTTTTTTAATTGAGTTGTTGATCTGGGTCTTTATCCATTTTATTTTGGTCTAATTTATAAAATTAGTATTTTAAATTTGTTTATTTAGGGTTTTTTACAGAATTTACATATTATTTTTAATTTTATAAAATTATTTACGTATTTTTTCATATGTATCGCAGTCATATATATTATCCAGCTCATTTTAAGGTAATTTTCTGAGCAAAAGCGCAGCTTATAATTGAGAGACATTTTTTTTATTATCTTAAATATAAAATATATTTATATATAATTTAGATAAATTTTATAAATTTGAATAAAAGTTTACTTTTATTATTTGCACAATATTTGTTAAAACAAATTAATCTGAAACAGCCATTAACGACCATATTTAGAAAAATTTCTCTTTTATCAAAGACATCTATAGTTGGAGGCTCGGATAAAAATTTTTTTTAGATTCTTATACTCTTACTTCTTCCAATTCTTTCCTATTTAGACAATTTATCAATTTATACTTAAGATTAAAATTCTATCGGTTTTAATTAAATTGTGTTTCTAATTGCTTAAGTATTATTTGAATAATTTTTATTATTATTTAAATTCTAGCTATTATTTATCATATTGCTATTATTTTGTTCTTATGGTAAAATAATATTACTACTTTAATTACCACTTAACACCTATATATTAGGTGAATTAGCATATGTTTGTGAGTTTCTCTATTTTTTAATTGAAAGGTCAATTTAGAAAAGCTTTAACTCTTCCTAATTTGTGGTAATTATATTCTTAATTTTATTTAGATTTGCATTTCCTTCTTCTATAATTAACTCCAATTTATATTATTTGTAATCCTACCACTCTAGATTTTTATTGAGATAGTGATCCCAAAATTAGAAATTTGGATTAATTTTACCCTTTTAAAATGGTAATATTTGTTATAAGATTGAAATTTAATTATTTTTATATATTAAAAAAACTTACCTCTTTTATAGAATGAAAAGATTCAGGGTCTAAAATTTCGACCCAACAATTAAAATGACCTAATTTATAAAGTATTTTCGGTTATTCATCTTCTTGCTCTTTTACTTCTCTTTTATCAATTATCCAAAGTTTTTGTCTTTAAAATTCTGGGGGATTATCTAGTTCAACTAGAGGTAATTTTGCGGATTTATAAAAAATTAGTTCGTCTTGATCTATGTCTTTTGAACTGTGGTTAATTAATTGTAAAAGGAACTATTATAAAAAATAAATAAATAATAAAATAATTAATATTTAAAAATAAAGTATAAAATGATTAAATTTATTTATTTATTTTTTTATTTATTTACTGATTATTTATATATGAGAACTGATAATTTTTCAATTAATGAAACATAGCCTCTCGTACAATGATTGCTTCGGCCAATACTTGTGAATAAATTATCTTTTCTGTAATTATTAATAATCATTTTTATTATATCATTTTTTTCGGAAAGCAAAGATTTAACAATTTCCAAATTTGTATTTTAAATTGTAAATTTTAATATTTTATAAATTATTTGATGCATGATGTTATTCCACTCGAATTTAAAAACAATTTTATATAATAAAGGTATAAAATTTGTATTTTAAAGCAAGTTTATTTGCACCTCATTAATAATAAGCTTAATTTTATCAGAAATTTAAGGTTTTCCGTTACTTAGGTTCATTGCACTATCACTTTTTTATTTATTTTATTATTTATATCCTAAATAGAAAAATAGTTTAAAAATCTACAAAATTATTAAATTTTCTTATCCCAAAGGTTTTATTCTATCTCCAAATTGAGTGTCAAGTTTTTTTTTTTTCAAACCTATATTTTTTTCTAAAATTTGCTGTAAAATTTTCAGGATTTCCAGGAATTATTAAAAATCCTACTATTATTATTTTTCATCATCATTTTTATTAAAAGCGTAGCTTTTTAGAATAAGTTAAATAAGTTAGTATAAGTAAATTTATACTCTTGAAATTTAATACTAATTTTATTAGCTACTATTCGTATTTAAAATATACTTTAAAAGTTAGGTTATACTGTTTAAAATACTTTTATTTGTTAAAATTTATCTATAGTCATTCAAAAGTGATTCAATTTCCTCTCTATTCTCATATATTAAATAGTTATCATGATTTTATTTATCCAATAAATTTTGAAAAATTAACAAAGTGTTTTCTAAAATTTCATTTAAATACTGGAATTAATTATCATTTAATAAAAATTATTGATTATCAATTTATTCATGGAGGGCAGTTTACAGGGTCATAAGATTATTTTATTATTTATTATTTTTTTATGTGGGTAAACTTTAAGCTAAATTATTTTAACTTTAACATAAAACCTATTATTTTTATTTTTGTTCAAAATCTTATTATAAATATTATTATTTTTGATTTAAATTTTCGTTTGGTTAATCTTTAGATTTGTATTTATTTTTTTTTGCTAGAGTTTCTTCTGTTTTTTAGGTTTATAAATTTTGTCTGCAAAATTAGGGTATTTAATAACTGTACCTATTATTTTTGTTTATTTAAGGAAATTTATTTTCTTAATTTTAGGAAATAATGTCTAGATTTGTGAATTAATTAGAGTTTTCAAAAGAATTAACTATTTCTTCGTCACAATGACTAAATTAATTAAATAAATTATTATCTTAATCAATATCTAATACTTCATATCTTATTTCTTGATACAAATGTTCGTAGTTATAAGTTGTTGATAATTTTTACGTATTTTTTGTATTTTAAAATTAACTACATATAAACTAAGATACTCCGATATAATTATGGAAAATTTTAAGCAAAATAAATTTTTAAAGGTCTTTAATTTATAAGTATCTAACTTTATTTTGTTTATTAGGTATTTCATAACCATAAATATTTAAAATTTCTTAAATGTTAACGTAAAGTTAATCATTTGTAATTTTAACCAATTTATTGTATTATTATTAAGTTGATGACATATCTAATTTAGCGTTTTCTTAAATTATTCTTTAAGGTAGTAAAATCTAAGTGAAGAATTGTGCCGTGTCTTAAAAATTAAGAAATTGATAAAATTTTAAAAATTATTGTAAATTTTAAACCAGCAAAATTTTTTCATAGAAATCTTTGTCAAAGGAAATGAAGCTGGATAAAATTTGAAAATAATAGGAAATTTAAGTGTCAAAAAACGAAGAACTTTATTAAGTTGGGTTTTTATTGTATAGGAATTCAATTAGGTACTTAAATATATGGGCACCATTTTTTATCATTTCTGTTTCTAATTGTTATTATTAATCTTTTTTCATTTCTCCAAATTTTAACTTGTTTTTTATTAAATTTTTACTGGTTTTCATTTAGTTACTACTGATTAAAGTATTTAATGTAACCATGCTGTTGTGACCTTCATCTAAAGATTAGTTTATAGAATTATTCATATCATTCATTTATTTTTACAGTTATTCTTACAATGATTTTCTGCTAATTTTTTTATCTAGGATAAAAATTGGTGAAATTATTTTAAGTATAATAATATTTAATATTATATAAATATAACTTAAATTTTTATAATTATTTATTTTAAAATTTTAATTTAAATTAGATATTTTACCTAGTTCTATATTATTTTTAGGACTGTTCAAAATAATACTAGATTTTTTCTGATCAGAAATTTAGTTTTAAATTTTAATTTATTATTTTTTTTGTAATTGCTACAATTATTCCTCAGTGAAACTATTCTCGAGTTCATTTTTCTCCCCATTTTAAATTTACTAATTATAATCAATTTCATCTTTTTCTTAAATAACATTTTCATTTAAAATTTCGTTTTCTTTTTAATTTTCATTTTAGTCTAAAATTTCTTAACTTTCATTAAGTTCAACTTCCTCTTCGGACTCAACTTAAATAATAGGGTCGAAATCGTCTTCAGAGTCGTAAATTGAGCCATCAGAACTTTAACTTACTTCTTTTTCTTATTTTTCCTCTTTTTATTTTTCATTTTCATTTTCTTCTAGTTCGACTTCTCTTTATAAGTTAACAGTTTGTCCAAATCCGGATTATATGTTAAAACGGTTAAAATTTGACTTTGGGGTCTGGTTTTGCAGTTTTTGTTCTTTTTGTTGTTGATCTTGTTTTTTTTGAAGAATTTGGTCTCTAAAAGCTATTATTTGTTCTGTATTCGATTAGATTATGTACTGGTAAATGAGATTGTATTTGTTGTTTTCTTTGAAGGTGAGTAATTCTTTTGAGAGAAAAGATTGTCTTATATAGTTTTGGGTTTTGGTTGTGGATATTTTTTTGGGGAGTTTTTGTATTTGATTTGCTTTGTATAAGGCGAAATAGATGAGTTTTTTTAGGTTGTTGGGGTTTTCTATTAAATAATAAATGAATTTTTCCTGTTTTCTTAATTCTAATATATCAGTTTTTTCTAATAATTCGTTTATTTTACAATCTTAGTTTTCTAATAATTTTTCGGCTTCTCCTTGAATTTGAAAGCCAGATTGATTTACCCAAAAATTATTATGCATTTTTTAATATAAGTGTAGTTTTGTGGAGCTTTATACGAATGTATTTAAAATTATTGTTATATTTTTAGTTTATTTTTTATTTATTATACTTAAAATTAAGTTTTAATTATTAATAATTAAATATAAGACTTATAAAGTTTTATTACTTCTTAAATATGTGATATATTATTTAATAAAAATATTTTAATTTACAAAGTTTCAAAGAAACAAAAAAATAATAAATCTTACAAATTATTTTTTTATTATTTTTGAAAATTTTAAAGTTTTTATTTAGAATATTGAAATTTTAATTTATATGCTTTAAATAAAAATATATTTTTAAATTAAATTTATATTAATTCATTTATAAAAATAATGTTAATATTTTATCATATATTTTTAAATTAAAGTTTTTGAATAATAGTATTTAATATTATGAACAATAAATTTAAAAAATATATAAAAATTGAACTTTACATATATTATATAAATATAAAATATTTATTAACAAGTAAAATATTTAGTTCATTGATAATAAAATATAAATAAAAAACTAATAATTATGAATCTATATATATAAATTTATTTATTAGTTTTTCATTGTATTCTAAAAGGAGAAACAGTTTAATTTCTTTATTTCATTATATTATTATTATTTTAAGATAATAAATTTTAGTTTCTTAAATTAAGTCCATTGGCAAAGTTTATTTATTTAGGAGAAGTGAAATTTTGATATTATGATTTTTTGTTAATATTTATATTATTATAATTATTTTTATTATTAGTAGTTGCATTATTTAAAGAGCCAATTGTAGAAATATTTCCATATTAATTTTATTAATATTGATTAGGTTAAATTTACTACTAATATCCAGAAATTATTTATTATGGCTATTATTATTAAGAATAATTTTGGTATTTAATTTAATTATTTTAGGGGAAATTTTATTTTAGTATTCCTTGCTATTACATGGGATTTTTTTATTATAATACTTATTTATTTTATAGTTGGTAAAATCTACCATTTTATTGTTATTCGTTAATTTAGATAGCTTAAAGTCCATTATTTTATTCACTTCTTATTTATTATTATTATAAATGAATATTGCTATTGTTTAAATTATTAGTGTTAACATAGTTTCCAGCACTTTATTATAATTAGGTATAGTGAATATTTTCTTAATCTTATTAAGTATCATTTTAGCAAGTATATTAATTTTTTCCAAAGGTTTCCACTCTGTTATTTTACAATTGTTAAGGTAAAGGTGGTTTGTTATTATTTTGATTTTAAATTAATTATTATTAATATTTAGAATAATAGTCATTATTATTATTTGAGTTTAATTTTTATTAGTTGGGCAAATTAGTTGAACTTAAATAAAGATTTTAAGAGGGTGAAAAATTTTCGTTGTTATAATTTCTACTATTATTAATTTATATAATATTATCTTGGAAAAGTTATTTTTAGTTTTCTACCATTTGATTAAATTTACTTTTAATGTCATATGTTTCATGGTTTAGCTTTTAAGATTGGTTTCTTTTATGGGAATAATTTTCTTAAATATTTTTAGGGTTGAGTGGTTTATTATCGTTATCGAATTGTTCTTAAATACCGTTAAAAAGAGAAATTGATTTATTTTGTCTGTTATTAATGATATTTTTTTTATTTTCGGATTTTGTTACTTTATCATTATTTATTTAAATTTTGGATAAAAGAGTATTTATCCTATCAAAAGAAGAATTATCTTTAATTTACTAATAAGAATTATTATATAAGGTATCTTTTTTATTAGTTAAATCTTAATTTTTATGATTGGTAGTATTATTTTTATATTTCATGTCTATTTTATCTTCTTATTTAATTTTAGGAGTTGTTGGGTTAGATTAATAATATTTGTAAGGTTAGGATTTATTTAAAGCTTCTGAGTATTTATGTTCTCTTATAATTTATTTAGCTTTAGGCAAAACATCTGATACATCGTCGGGTTAAATTTCAATAATTTTATCTAATACAATCATTAAGTCTTAAAGTTCATTATCAGCTTTTGCGCCAAGGAAATCTTTTATATGGTAGCCATTTAAAGGTTATTCAGAGAAATTAGAGGCTAAATTATCGATTAAAATACATTTTTTAATGTCCCTTCCAAGAACAGTTAAATCTTTAGTATATTTTGAGCTATTTTTGGCCAAAGTCATATGTTATCTGTAAAGTCTATGAGTTATGTATTTATGGGGGTCAATACTGTCGATAATAGTGTCAGCATAATCTTTCATAGCTGCAGTAAAAATAATTAAATCATAATTTTTCTACATTTTTTCTAAAAATTCGGAACAATGAGGCCTAGTATAAAAATCGATTCGGTCACCTACCATATCAAAAGCGTGGATCAAAGTTTCATCTAAATCCAAAACCAAAGTGTATTTTTTATTTGCAGGTTAAGGAGGGACTCTGTATTTTCTTTTCATAGGCGAATCTTCTTCGTAAGGCTCGTCGTTATTGTACTAATAATTGTGTAATTTTTAATGAGTTTGTGCGTATTACTACTTTTCTTAGGGGCCACTCTATTTTTAGGGCGTGTAAGTGTGGTCGTACTCTTAATATCTTTATTAGTAATAGTTTTTGGAATCAGTCGCTAATTTATCATATTTATCATATTTATCATATTTATCATATTTATCATATTTATCATATTTATCATATTTATCATATTTATCATATTTATCATATTTATCATATTTATCATATTTATCATATTTATCATATTTATCATATTTATCATATTTATCATATTTATCATATTTATCATATTTATCATATTTATCATATTTATCATATTTATCATATTTATCATATTTATCATATTTATCATATTTATCATATTTATCATATTTATCATATTTATCATATTTATCATATTTATCATATTTATCATATTTATCATATTTATCATATTTATTTAATTTATCATATTTATTTAATTTATCATATTTATTTAATTTATCATATTTATCATATTTGTTATATTTATCGTAATTATCGTAATTATTGTATGGGTAATCATTATTGGCGTATTTGGCGGTGGGCTTTGTGGTCAAAGATTCTCTGTGGTTGTAGGTATAAGAATCTCCTTTTTTTTGGTATTTTTCGTGAAGGTTAGGAGTTTGAGGACAGTCTAGTTTGGTTTGGTAAGAATTTATTTCTTTTTTATTAAGTTGGCTGAAATTTGTTAAAGTATTTGAGTGTCTGTGGTAACTTTATTTTCCAGGTTTAGTTTCTTCTTATAAGCTTTCTTTTTCTTAATATTAGGTCGTTTTTAATTCATTATTATTGTCATTTTTGTTAAGTCCTAAAAGTTTCTGCTTGTAGTTTTAGTAGTCATTGAGAAATCCTTTTTATTATTTTATGTCGGCATACATGGTATTTCTCATTGAATAGTTTTCAGTTCTTTCATTTTTTTTATTAGAGTAAGTGTCTATTTTTTCATCTATATTACTTTTTAAATTTTAGTATTTTTAAGTTAAGTAGCTGGAGTCGTTTACAAAACTTTTGCTTAAAAGATTGTTTCGAGTAGAAGAGCCATTTTTGTGTACACTCAGACTTTCTCTTTATTGTCTCAGCTATTCTAACTCTTTTTTAAGCTGTTCATGTCTTTCTTGGTAGACTGTTCTATTCTGAATAAAATGAAATTATTAGATATAGTTGAAATTATTTATAGTTATAACAATTTTTTTATATCTTTTTATCCTAAAATAAATCAGTTTTTAGGTATTAAAATAATAAAAAAAATATAAGATATATGAAAATTCTAGAAAATATTAAATTGAACAATTTAATAAATTTCTGCGAATAAAATTCTAAATAAAATAAATCAAAAACTAAAAATAAAAAATAAGTTAATTGTAAAAATACTTTTAAAAATAAAGAGTGTTTTAACACCCTATCAAAATAAGAATTAAATAAAATAAATTAAATTAAATTAAAAAAAACTAATATATTAATATTATTTACATTTCTATGGCTATTCATATAATCATCAATATTTTCACCCGCTTAATTTTCGTTTTTATACTTAGATTCGTATTTAGTGTTATATTTGCTTTCAAAGTCATAAAAAGTTTAACTATGATTTCTTGTTTATTATTATTAATGATCATAATTATTTTTAGATGGAGTATGACTCTAAGAGTTTTATTAATCTTATTATATATTTTTAACAGTAGAAAATAATTCGATTCGGTTTCTTTCGGGTGTAGAATATTGAGAGGAATGGATTTGGCTTAATAATTTTATTTAATTGGTTAATTAAAAAATTTTAAAAGATATTTATATATATATAATATTTTTTATTCTTTACTTATCATTATGTTATGTATGATTGATACCAACTTGGATTGTTGGAGGCAGTTCTCTTTGGTATTTTTCAAGATTGGAATATTAACTAGTTTAGTTCCCTTGTTAAGAGAATAGTTGTCTATACATTATGTTATTTTTTAAAAATTATAATTGTTTTTTGTGGGTGGGGTGGATGGAAAGAAATTTGTTTATTTACAAATCAATTTTTTTCTTTTTTTTCAATTTGTTTTTTTTTATGAATCAAAAATTAATTTTATTTAATAAAAATTTTATTAGCATTAAACTTAATAAAATAAAATAATAAAGAATAAAGCAATTAAAGTGAGTAAATTTATTGGTGTTGCAGTGTTAAGTGTATTTAATTTTTATTATTTTAATTGTGTGTGAGGTAAATAAAATTTATTTAACATAATATTATATTCTTTTTACATTTTGTGATAATTATTAAAAGTAAATTAAATCAATTATGTTAATGATATAATATAAGGCTTTTATTATTATAGAATTAATTAATTTCCAATAATTTATAACCTATATTTTAAAATAGAAAATAAAATACTAATATGTTTATATCATAATTTTTATCCATTAATTAAAGCTTATTCTAATTTTATAAATATTATAATAAATATAAAAATTAAAACATTAAATAAATATATAAATACAAAATATTTAAATTTTATTTTGAAATTAAAACCTTTTAATCATACAAGTAATTAAATTATAATTAAAAATAATTAATAGAAAAGAAAGAAATAAAGTTAAAAAAAAATTAAAAGTTTAAAATTTAAATTTTTTAATTTTAATCAATTATTTTTTAATTAACTTTTTTTCATACTGTTAGAACTCTCAATTTTTGTAATGGGTGTGTAATATTAAAACTTAAACTATTCTTAAATATTATTATTACTATTATTATTTATATTATTACGATTTGGTGAAATTTGATTTTTATTAATATTTTCAATATTATTAGGTTAAAAATTTTACTATAAAACATTATTAGCATTAATATGAGGGTTTTGAGCAAGCATATTTTGTTACTATATTTGTAAATTAGGCAATTCTTTTTTCTCAATTTTTTCATCAAAAAAGTTTTAATCTTCATCTATAAAGCTGTTTCTAGGAATTGGTATTTAATCTCCTTATTTTTACTATTATTATAATTATTATTTTTACTATTATTATAATAATTATTATTATTACTATTATTGTTATATATTAGGTATATTTTTGGTAGATTATTGCATTTAGTTAAGTTATTATTGCTACATTTATTTTATAGCTTGCTGATTTTAATGTTGTTATTATAATAATTATTGATTTTATAACTTTTATAACTATTATTATTGGAGAAAATGTTATTACTATTCATCTTATTTTTTTCTATGAAACTAATTATTGTTTTAAATTATTTAATTCGTGTGTAAATAATTAGTATTTTAAGAATTGTTGTTATTTTTTATATTAGACAAGTTTGAATTATTCATCATATTATTATTGTTTTAATTATTTACAATATTCATATTATTATTATTTTAATTTACTTGTTGTTATTATAAATGTAAATTACTTTAAGGTTTTTATGTTTATTAATGTTAGCTATTTAATTAGTTAAATTTTTATTAATAAGACAAATATTAATTTAAGTAATTCAAAGGTTGGCCATTTTAATTATATTAAATTTACATAAATTATTGGTTTTAAGGATACAATGCTTAATTTTTATTTGTTTTGCTATTTTATTAGTTATTTATTAAAAAATTATTGCTTTAATTTTAAGGTTTCATATGAGTGTTATTATTTTATTAATTCAAATGATGTTAAATTTACTAATTATTTTATTAATTTTAATGACTTAGTTAATTTTATTCTTACTATTATTTTTATAATTGCTTTTATTATTGTATAAATTATTATTGCTAGTTTAGTTCAATGTAATTAGGAGAACTTTGGGTTTTGTTAATGCTTATTTCATGATATTATAAATCTTAAATTAGATTATCATAGTCTTAGCTTTTTATAATATTACTATCTAGATGATTATTAAAATTTTACTTATTTTATTATTGATTTTCTTTTGTATTGTCGGAAATTTATAAATTTTGTATTTATTATTGTGTTTAATTTAGAAAATTTTCCTAATTTTAGTTGGATTAATTTTGTTTTAAATGAGATTTGTCATGCAAATTTTCTAAGTTTGTTGTAATACTTCTTTAAAAATGCGAAATATTTGGTTTTAAACTATTTGACTCGTTATTAAAAATATTTTATTTGCCCTTACTGTGATTACTATTATTTGGAGTAAAATTTTCGTCAGTTTAATTTGTTAAATTTGATTTATTGGATGTATTAGTTTACTGTCTTTTTAATTTAAACTCATTATTCTCAAATTTATTCACAATTTCTATACCTTTAGGAGATTTATTATAGTAAATATTATTTTATTTTTATTATTATAAATTTTAAACTCCTTAAAACTAGCTTTATTTATTTTAAGTATCAAATTTCTCTGTATCTTCAACATCTTAAAATAATTAGTGTAAATGATTATATTTTTATTAAACACTGTCATTTGTTAATATACTGCTACTTTTTTCAAGATTATTAATGCTAGTATTTTCTATACTTTAATTATTTAATTTTTAACTTTAATTTTTCTATAATTAAGAATTTAAAATATTTTATGACTAAATATCTTAATTTTGTGGACTTAAATTTTAAATTTTTGGTGCCTATTTTTCTTTTTCTTATTAATTTACTGAATTTTATTAATAATTTTGCTATTTTTTTAAACTTGATATGAATTATCTTTAGTAAATATTTTGATTATTATTATTAATTTAATGGTTTTCTTATATTTTTTAGTTATTTTTACTAATATCATCATTAACAATTTTTGCAAAATCGTCTAATAACAAAGATTTTCTAACTTATTCTCTTTAGGAGTTTTTTTCTTTTTCTTTTGCCTCTTATATTATTTTTTATTTGTTTTTAAGGACAGTTCTAACATCAGGCACATCCAATTCAACAATTTTTTTTAGCAGAATTTCTAAATAGAAAAGTTCCCTGTCGTCAGCAGAATCTATGAAATCAGGAATTAAATATCCATTTTGGTACTATTTGTGGAAATTTTCGGCTAAATTATCGACTATAATAACTTTGGAAATATCTCTGCCCAAAAGACTTAAATCTTTAACACCTCTAAATAAATGCATCGTCATATGTTATCTGTACAATCTGTAACTTATGTGTTTTTTTTCGGGGTCAATCATGTCCAAAATTTCGTCGGCATATTCGGCCAAACCCGCTGTAAAAATCACAATTTCATAATATTTAGACATTTCTGCTAAAAATTCTCTACAGTAAGGTCTTTCTGAGTACTCAATTTTGTTTCCTATAACGGAAAATGTGTGTATAAGAGTTTCGTCCATGTCTAAAACTAAGGTGTACTTTTTTGGAATTTCGCTTTTATTTTTATCTTTATTTTATTCATTATTTTAATCTTAATTTTAGTTTTCCGTATCTTCAGTTTATTAATTTTTAGCACTATTTTTATTTTCATTATTTTCTTAATTTTTTTAATTTTCTTAATTTTCTTAACTTCCTAAATTATTTTATTAACTTTAAAGAGGGGGAAGATAAGGATAGGGCTGTTATTTATGGGGCCAGTGATAATTATGCTAAATTTACTGTATTTAATTAAGAGAAGCCAATTCATCTATCTAAGAAGTTTCTTTCATATAAGTAGTGTAAACAGGTTATTTTCGGTGTTAAGGTAGAAAAGTCGAGTTTCGGCCCCAAGCATACCTTTAATGATTTTATTATTATTATTGTTATTATATTTATTATTATTAATGTTATTATTAATGTTATTATTATTGCTACTTTTAGTTATTAGGGGAATTTTCTATTGAATTTTGGGGTTTTTGGTTTTGATGATGACTTATGTTTATAATTTGGGGGTTTTTTGCCTGGTTTATTAATTGGTTATAGTATTGGGTAAGCTGGCTTTATTAGGGAATTTGCTTTGTGTATTTGTTAGGGGTGTGGCTGAAATGTTATTAGGGATTCTGTTATTTTCTAGTGGTTTAAGGGGTGAAGAGATTTTGGTCTTAGATTATTTTTTATCTTTCAGTATAGATATTACTGTTTTGAAGTGGAGAGGTAAGAACTGAGCTATTTTACATTTGGCCGTTGATGTGGTTTAAATTATTTTATGCGAATTTGGAGGGAGTTTATTATAATTTTATTTACATGGGCTGTTATGATTGTTATATATTATTTTAAGAATAATCTGAAAGTTTTATGCCGTTGTTTGGCGTGGATGTTATATGTTTATCGGAAATTTTTGAAGAATATGATCTTAAGGGGGTATTAAAATGCTAAGCTTGAATGTTTGTTCCATATAAATTATTTTGATTTTATTATTAATAAAGATTTTATTATTTAAATTGTTATTATTGTGTTTTATTTTGTATTGAACCTTAAGTATTTTCTAATAATCTTTAGGGAGAAGTATTATTTGATTAAGGTTATATCATTTTTAATATATTAATTTATAATTAACTATATATTAATCTTTTTATTTTATTATTATTTTTCTTATTTTTTTTTATTATATTTCTTTTTGTTCAAGAATTTATGTAAATTAAAATAAAGAAATATTTATTTTATATAATAATAATTATTAAATAATTATTGTCTTTTAAAATCTTTTTTGATATTAATTAAAAAACTTTTTAGAGTTTTGTATTAATATAATTGATTATTATTCGATATTTATATAGCATAAGTACAATTTATGGGTATTAAATTTAGAAATACTTTCATGTCGTTATAACTAATTTAATTTTATATTTTTAAAAATACTAGATTATTTTATTTTTACAAATAACATTTAAATTAATGTAAAATAGGAAAAAAGTTATGTAAATTTTAAAAATTTTTTTAAAAGACGATTATAAATTAAAAATTATATTAATTAATAATCAATAATATAATTATAAGTTACTAAATATAATCTTGCTTGGATGTAAAGCATCATTATTTCTTTATATTTTAATAAAATTTAAAACATAATTTAATTTGTAATAAAAATAATTTTTCAAAAATTTTTTTTCGAATTAAAATATAATTTAATCTATCAATTTTATATTATATGGCTAAATTAATAAAATTAGTTTTCGTTCTTTTAAATTATAAAAAAAATAGCCTCAAAAATTTATATGATTTAAAAATAAAAAATGTTATAGTTTTAAGAATTCATTTTAAACAAATAAATGATTAGATAATAATTTATATTTATTTTTTATATAATAAACTTAAAAAGTTACAATAAAATATAATGCTTAATTATATATAATTTTTAAAATAAAGTAAATAATAATATATACAAAGATAATAATTAACATTAATACGTTTAAGCTTATTATACTAAACAATTATTTACATTTATTTGTTTGATAACTTATAAAAATATCACATGATAAATAAATTATTCCTTTAATATTATATTACATCATTATCAGTATTTAATATTATAACATTTTTGTCTAATTATGAGTTATCTTTTAGATATTTTCCATTAATTTAATCGTTATTTTTAACTCTAAATTTTGCTTCTTCTTCATTTTTTACAATTCCTGCTTTTACGTGCCTTTTTATTAGTCTTTCCTCAGCTATTTAAAATTTACAATCCACAGAAATTTTTAAATTAAATATATTTTACATATCCCAATCATTTAAAAATAAATATAGTCCCTTTAAAAATTTAAAATAAATTATATTATTATTTAAATATTTATATGTATATGATTTTAACCCTTAAATTTATTTATAATAATATTGTTATTTATAAATTAGGTTATATATTGTTTTTTATTTTTTTTAAATACTTCTATTATAATGAACTTATCTTCTTTTGTAATAATTATATCATTTTCAATTGGATCTTTTTTAGAATGATCAAATGACGGAAATTTGCCTTATTTATATTTTTTTAAATTTTCAATGTCTTCTTTAAATTTTTTATTATCAAATGTGTATGGTGCACCTCTTCTTATCATTTGTTCTTCTGTTAAATCTTTTCTATATCTATTTAATTAAAAATACTATAAGAAGTTTTAAATTTTAATAATTTATATAATAACTTTTTTAATTTAAATTGGTTATATGAAATATGTTTTTATTTAAACTAATATATGATATTTTATTATATAAATGGTCATTTAAGTTTAAAAATCTTATAAAATGAGTCAATAAATATTTTTACATGTGATATCCATCCATAGGTATTATTTTTGAATAAGGAAGTACTTTATTTAAAATTGAGGCTGTTGTTGTTTTTCCTGAACCAGGTATACCGTTTATACCAATTATATAAATTTTATCTTGGTTATTTTAAATATAGTTTGATATTTACTAAAATAATTATTAGTTTTTTTTTTAAACTGATTCTTCCATTTATTAAATAATTTATTTTATTTTATTTTTATATAAATAAATCTTTGTGGAATGAAATAAGATTATTTAAGAACAAAAATTATATAAAATTTTAATTCTATCACAAATTATTAAAATTATTTTAAATTATAAAAATTAATTTAAAAAGTATGTTAGCCAAAAAAATTAAATTTATATAATTTTTTATAAATAACTGGATAATTTTTTAATAATAAATATTTTTATTTAAATGGTTTTTAAACAATTATTTGATTAGAATTATCTTCTTATTATTATTAAATAAAAAAATAACTTTTTATATATTTTTTCTAATATATTGCAATTATTAAAATTCAGATTAAGGTAATCATTTTTATTTATTGGTAAATTGAGTTTAAAATTTATTATTTTTATTTTGATTATTAATCAAGTGTAAATATTTTGCGATGTTTAAAGTGGCATTAAAGATAATATTAGATTATTACTCTAAAATTAAAAAACAAAAACAAAAAAACAAATAATTAGAAAATAAGATAAAAAAAAAAAACAAATAACTTATACCAAAATGTCTTCTATACACAAAGCCAGATCAATGTCTAATAATGAGCTTTATTATTAAATAAGACAAATTTTTAAAAAGCACAATAGTTAATCTAAAAAAATGATGAGTGAAAGTATATCTTCATTTTCAAATTATAATTTACCTACATAAGGCCAAACAAATTAAGATAGTTAATCATTTTATGGATCAGAAAATTAGCCTTAATATTATAGATAATTATCTTAATAATAAAATTAGACTTATTATTGGACTCCTTAAAGAGAGGACGAATAAAATTTAGAATAATATGAAAAATATTTACTTAGTTAGCCGAATATGAAATCTTTTAACTAACACTTTAGAACTTCGGCCTAGGATTTAGATTAAAAATAATTTTCTAATTGGTAAAATTGTAATAATGTTGTGTAAAAATAAGAGTCAGGAAAATGTAGAGCTAATTAAAGATTTAGTTCAACAATTTTAAGTAATAACAAAATTAGTCGATTATAAAGTTTTAGCACACCTAAAAATCAAAGGATTTTAGGTAATTCTAATTTAAAAGGATAGTAAAACAATTATAGTCAAATAATTAATATAAATAGTAATAACGATGATTAGAGAGATAACAATGAAATTTTTAATAATATAATAGTTTAAAACTACAGTTACAACCCAAAAATTAACAGAAATTAATAAAATTAAAAAAGTGTGAAAATTAACAGGTTGAGATTATCTTAGTAATTATTTTAGCCTTTGCATGACCCTTCTTCTCCCTTGAAAGAGTCTTTGTAAAAGCACAAAAGAGAGATAAAATTTGAGAAATTTTCGCCGAGAAAATCGTTAATAGACGAGAAAAAAAGCGACGATGAAAGAAGATTTAACAATTATAAAGAAATAAAGATAAATTACAACAATACACCAAATATTTCTAAAATTTCTGGACGAAATAATAAAATGTACACATAAAGATTTACAGACGTAAATTATGACAAAGCAAATGCGCAGTTTTAGAAATTTTATTATGCGGATAATTTTAAGTGTAATTTTTAACTGGAGAAATAAAAGACACTTTAAAAAGAAGGAAGAGACGTTTATCCAGCTAATATAAAATTTTTAATGAGCAGAAAAGAACCAGAACCGGATTTGGTTTAGAAATAATTTTTAAATGTAAAACCAAGTATAAAATAAGTTAATATGGATATTTAGAGTGGAAGAGAACTGCCTGCACAGTTGGGAAATAGGTATTATAGGAAATTGGAAAAACATGAAATAAAAGTTGATTTATCAGGAAATGATAAGAAAAATTTGTTTAAGTTGGCCAATTAATTTAGAAAGCAAGAAAATTTGTAGAAATAAAAGGTTAAGTATTAAAGGAGTAAGAGTTTGAGAATGTAGTGAAAAGTGATGAAAATAAAAAATTATTTTTATGATATATTTTTGTTTAAGAATTTTGTTTATTATTTTTGGGTTTTAAATTCATTTTTGTAAAAATTTTTATATAATTTATATTAGAGTTGGGAAGAAATTGAAGTTAAAATTGAAAATAATTATTTATTTTTTTTAAAAAAATATACCTTTATAGGTATTCTTATATATAATTAATATATATTATTTAGAATCGATTAGATTTTAAATAATTAATTTCATAAATTTAGAATAAATTCTTAAAAATAATTTGAAAAAAAAAATACACAAGATTTTAAATATTCAGAAAAATAAATAAATATTGAAATTTGATTAAATTAAAAATGGTGAAAAATTAACCAGAATTTTTTGAAATGTCTAGAGATGAGCCCACAGCAATAAGTATGGGTTAATAAAGTCAATTAGTTAGTACACATAAAAAATATGGAAAACATTTTGTATTTTGGTTTAAAAATGGAGAGCCATAAATAGTGATTGGTCCACATTGTAAATAAAAATAGATGAATAAATATTTTTTATAATAAAAATTATATGTTTATGTATATAAATATTTATATAAATTTATATAGTAAAAAATTTTTAAGTTATTAAATATTTTTTTAAAAATTTGGGAATTATTTTTTATTTTTAATATAATTAAGGGTATTTGTCTGTATTAGTTGTAGGGATGATAATTTTTTTTGGATAAGTTATGCATAATATAACACTATAGGTTAAGAATGTGGGGTGGGTTCATTAATGGATTAGTTAGGGAATTATAATTTTAGATTTAGTTTTCTTTTTGGTAACTGCATTAAAAAATGAAGGAATTGTAACTCCTGAAAATCAGTGTTCACCCGAAGATGCAGATAAGTAGGAATTATAATTATTTTAATTTATATAAATAATTTTTATATAAAAAAAAATACTCTTATAAATTTTAAAGTATGTGTGGAATTTGTAATTTAAGAAGAGATTCTGAAACCGAACATTGTGATGACTGTGATAGTTGCATAAAAAAAATGGGTAAATAATTTAATAATGTTTTTTGGCAAAATTGTTAATAATTTCTAAATAATTTAAAATAAGATCATCATTGTATATGGACAGGAAAATGTATTGGAAAAGGAAATTCAACTACTTTTTATTTATTTCTAGCCTTTACTTTTGGATTTTTTATTTATATATCATTACTTACATTTCTAAATTGATAAATTAAATAAGATATACAGAGCTTAGATATTAAATTTACTATTTATTTTTTAAACTTATATTAATACAATATTATTAAATAATTATTAATATTTACATTTAAAATTCTTATAACAAAAAATCATATATAAAAAATTTATTATTATAAAAATTCAATAATAGTAGGTAATTCCATTGTGTCAGGTTAACAATACATAATTCCCAAAATCCAATTTTCTATATTTTCAGATTTTAATGAAAGTCTTTGATAAGAAACTTTTTCGTCATCATATAATTCCATATATTTTTCTTATATGTTAAATACAAGATTGATAATAGTCTAATTATCATTAAAAAATTCGTAAAATTCCTTACCTTACTTTTAGAATTCTCCTCCGGTTGCTTCTGATTGATTTTATTAATTAAAAATTGTAATAACATTTTCTTTATACAGGTCTTTTGTTTCTTTATCTTTTTCACTAGTCAATGAAAAATGCAATAACATATTTTACACATGATTTTTAAAATCTATTTTAAATTATAAGTGGTATTTTTTGTCTTTTCTCAAATTCTCAGAATAAATACATGAATAGTTATTATTATTAAATTTAATAATTCTGTTATCGTTTTCTACTTCAAAATTGTTACTGTTATTTTAATTATTATAAGAATTTTTGTAAAAGTTAAAAAGTTTTTATATGCTATTTTAGTTTACTATATCTAAGTTTATTTTAAAATTTTCAAAAGGCAAAATTAGCTCTTAAATTTTAGTAAACTGTTTTTGTAATTCTTAATTAATTTCCTTGATTTTTTCTAATTAATCAGCTAAAGAGGAAAATATTTCTGCATTGTTAAATATTTCTTCATTTTGTTCCTATTTAAATTGGTATAATTTATTAATATTTACCTTACTTTTTTCAAACTCTTACAGTTTTTCTCTTAAAATTTATATATCAAACTTAGAAATTAATTCCTGAACTTTGTTTTATTCAGTTTCTTAATTTTAACTTGTAAAAATATTTTGGCAATATTTTTCCAATTAAATAATAGTATCTTTTTTTTAATTCTAAATTTAAGTATTAATTTTTAATTAAAAATCATCATAAAAATTCATAATTTTTTCCTTTAAATTATTTAAAATAGACGAATATTTAAAGCCGTAATCCTTTAAAAATATCTTTGAATCTTAATAAATCTTTTAATTAGGTTTGTCCTTTATAGGGGGCCATCCTGCGATTTTATCTTATTTTAGTTCAAGGTTTTAAATTAATTCTATTCCTAATACATTTTTGTTTTATTAATACCCATTTTATTTTTGAAACTATTCTTAAGTGATACAAATTGGACAATAAAACAGATTTTCCATTTGATCAGAACTGTAATTAAAAAATATGTATTTTAATTATAAATGGTCTTTTTTCTTACACAATAGTTAATTTTGTTCAGCCATTTTTTTTATTTTTAATCAATTTTTTTATTTTTTTCTTATATGAATTAATTTATTAATTTAATAAAACAATGATATAGTATTTAATATAATGATTATTTATATTAAATATGTTAATTCTAATACTATATAAAATATTAAAACTCATAGTATTAACGAACATATAAATATAAAATATAATTTATGATTATTTTATTTCATAATAAATCATTATTTTTATTATTCATTTGATTTCTACTCTTCTTTATTTGATTATTATAATTAATTTTCTTAATCTAGTTTTTTATCATTGTCATTATTTTAGGTCTAATTTTAGGTTTTTAAATTTACTTTTTCTTACAATTTATCTAATCTTTCCAGCATTTACATAGCAGATTCTTCTAATTCAGCTTTTTCTTAAAGTTCCTGCTAAAGTTTTTAAGTTAAAGTTTAATTTTCTTCTTTTAATTTGTCAAATTATTCTTAATAAACGCCTTAAATTTAATCAAAAGCAACAGGCAAATCTGTTTGAGTTTTATCGGCTTATTAAGAAATTTAATTTTTCATACCAGAAATTTCACCTATTTTGGGTAAAAAATATTAAACAATAAATATTATAATTTTTTAAATATATATAATAAAATAGGTATATAACATATTTTTATTAAAAAATATGATGGTTATAAATAATTTTATTTTATATAAATAAAAAGAATAATTATATAATAAAATATATATTTTAATTACCTTTCATATTATCTATTTAACTTTTATACATACCTATTACTTACATAGCTGAGGTTAGTAAATTTTACATTTTATCTAGCTAAGCTAATGCAGCTGGGTCGTTTTCATCTATTTATAAATTGGGATCAGATAAGTCAAATTATTAATTATCTTAATTTTAATTTTAATTATCATTTTAATTTTATTGCTATTGTTATTCTGAGTTTTAGATTTAATTTTATGCTTATTATTAATTTTATTCCTAGGAATTATTAATTTAATAATTATTTTAATTTTTCTAATCTTATTGGGTTTCAGACATTTTTTTAATTTTTTCAATTTTTATAATTTTTTATTTTAATATTTGAAATTTTTAGAAAATAAGTATTTTATTAAATTTTATTCTATATTCTATTTCTTTAGTAATAACGAGATTTGTGCAAATTAATAAAAATCTAAAAAAAAAATATTGAATAATTTAAAAATAAAAATAAATAATGAAATAAAGTATTTTCGTCTTAATTTTAGTACTCAGTATTTTTTAATTTTTATACGCACAATAAGAAGAAGAAATAATTAATTTAGACCGGGAAAAGGGGATTTCAAATTCAGAATTAGCAGACTGTTTTGAATAAACTTTGTAGTAGAAATGTAATTTGAAATATTTTTAATGTTTAAAGGATGATGTATGCAAAAATAGTGTATAATAAACTTTTAATAATTGTTACATATTAAATAGTTAAATGTGGTACGACCCAAAATGCATGTAGAATGAATTTAAATAAAACTAAAAAGGGCAAAAAAATGAGTTTTATACTGATTTTTATCAGTGTTTGAATGATAATTGTTATGTTTTGGAAGATTAATTGATTTCTAAAAAGGATTATTATACAGGTTTAGCTAAAAATATAGAAGATGATTAATAAAAAAGTTTATTTATTATTTAAATTAAAAATTAAGAAGAAACTTAGGAAGCTTTTAGAAAGAAGCCTAAATCTGACGATTTTAGCAAAAAATTTGCTTGTTTGTATTAAATATTAAAATATGGAGAGATGTAAAAAATTTTAGAAAATTGTTATTAAAATTAATAATGTGTTTAAGAACTGGAAAAAATAAAAGATTGTTTACATTATCAGGAAGGTTGTATGGTAGAAGATTTTTCATAAAAATTTAGTACTAAAGAAAGTAAATTCATTTATAATTAAGTAAGAGATTTCTGCCCTTTGATTTTTGAAAAAGAATCTAAAAATTAAAATACAATGAAAAAAATTAAGGATTTAACAGATAAATTGGATAATGATTAAAATTTAAGTTAAGAAGAAATAAAGTAAATTTAAACATAAATTGAAGATTTAAGCGAATAACTTAACAATTAAATTAAAGAAAATGAAGAAAAAGCTTAAGAATTTAGAGAACGGGTTCAAAGTGAATTATGATTGCTTTGACATAAATATATGTTTATTAAATTATATTTAATTTTTATTGATTTTTATTATTTATTTGGCTTACTTATTTAAGTTTTATTATATATATATTTATAAATGTTTATAATAAAATATAAATTTTAGGTATTTTATTCAAATAATTTTTGATTATGTTACATACTTTTTAATTTAATTATTTGTCTTTATTGTTCTTACAATATACTAGAGCAAATGGATATTATTTATTTTTTATTTATAAAATGCAACAAAGAAATTAAATACTTTTTAATTTGATTATATTAAATATATGTATGATATTATGACACTTGAATGTTTGGTAAAAAAAATAATTTTAGTTAATATATTTTTTTATTATTAATTAAATAGGACATAAATGCTTTAATAAATTATTAAAGCATAATTAAGAATTGTTATTTTACAAATAAATAAAAATGAGTTTTATTTTGCTAAATTTTTCAAATATTAGTATTTTTTTTAATTTAAATAAATATAAAAGATTTTTTAAAATTATTATTATACTTTATTTTATTATTACTGGCTGTTATTTATATTAAAATAAGTTCTGATTAAATCTTATAAAATTTTTGTTGTTGTCAATTTAATTTTATTTAATAATTTAATTATTTATAAAATTAATTAAAAGAACAATATTTATTAAAAATTTTTATTAAGAGAATTAAATAAAATTTTAATAATTATTATTTGTAAAAATAAGTATAAGCAATATTTATTTCTTACATCTTATTAATAATCATTTATAAATGTATCTATTTTTTTAATTTAATTTGACAATTGACAATAAAGATTAAATTTTAAGATATAAATTTGTATTTGTATAGATGCGTTTTAAGTGGTAAATTTTAATAAAAGTGAAATTTAAAAATTTCTTGCTAATATGTTGAGATTTATTTATTTATAATTAAAATATTCACTAACTAAATTTATATTAAAGTAATTATTATTCTTTATTTGCCGAACATAAATGAATTTTGTTTTGAATAAAATTAAACAATTAAATAAAAAAAAAATTTATGCTTTGAAAAAAGAAAAAAAAAAAAAAAAACATAAGTAACACTAAGAAAAGAACTTTTTTAAGTTTGTAAAAAGCAATCCTTGTTTAAAAAGAAAAGAAAAAAAAACCTTAAAAATTATATAAAACTATATAAAAAAAAGAATTATAATTAAAATATAAAGTAATTTCTATAAAAATGTAAAATACGATATAAGCCAGTTAAGACTATCCCGTCTTCACCTCTTAATAAGTAAAAAAGTCCAAGAACAAAAACAATAAAAAAAAACAAAATAAATAAGTCCAAATTCACGCCCACCAAATGAAACAGTTCAGTTCTTATAATTAGTATAATAATAATAGAGCACCTTTTTTATCAGAAGAAGAAAGCGAGGGCGAGCAAAAGAGTTATTAAAATTAGCTGAAAAATGCGGATTTTAACTTGGAATTCATCCATATTGTGTGCGATAATGAAGTAGTTTACTCTGATCCTTAGATTGACCCTGAAAAGTTGAGCAGTTCTTAGGACGAAGAAAGCAGCAAAATTTACGCTATGGGTTCTGTTTATAAGACTGTGGACTCGAGAGATATTGGATTACCCTCTTTTATTTGAGAAATTTTGTGAGAAAAAAAAATTAAAAATTTTTTATATATACTAAAAAATTAGCATATTGTTAGAATATTCCTTTATTTTTTTGTGTTTTTGATTTGGGAAAGGAAAAAAAATAATAATAAAAAAAAAATAAGAAATTTGTAATAAAAGAAAGAAAAATTATTAATTAATTTAATATATTACTATATCTTTGATTTGTTTGTTTGTTGGTTTGTTTATTTGATTTTGTTTTTGATTGTATTGATAATTCTTAACTAATTAAAGGATAGATAATTGGAATAAGGACTCTTTTTAATTGTTTATTTGTTTTAGGAAAATTGAAAGACTTATAATAATAATTATTAATAATAATTTATTAAAGTTTGTTTATTTAACAATTAAAATAGCAATTAATGATGTAATAAGGAAAATAAATGCGCTACTTTAAGAATGGAAAAATCAGTAACTTTACTAAAATAACTAATAAATTTAATTTTGATTAAATTGCAGTTAATATTAATATCGATGAAAAGCAAATAAATAGTAAAAAAGAGACCCTTTTTAATTTGTTCATTTGGTTATATATATATAAATAATACCAAAACTTTATAATAACAAATTTTCTTATTTATGAAATTTCTATTAATTATGAATTTTATATACATTTATATATTATTAACAATTTTATATAGAGATATATAAATACTAAACAAATATTCCATATGGAATTACTATATACTAAATCTTCTTTATATATAGTAAATGTTAATTTATTTAATCTTATAAATAGTTAAAAAATTAGAATAGAAACATTTAAATATCTCATTTTTTTTTTATTCTTATTAAAACAAAACCTTATTTTTATTTGGTGATTTTCTTTTAATATATATTTTAAGTATTAAAAATATTATTATAAATTACTATATTTCATATTTTTATTAACTTATTTAATTCTTATTCTTATTTGTTTTTTATATCATAGAATTAACAAATCAATTATTAAATTAATGAATTATTTAATAAAAAACCCAGTATAACATAATTTTTTGTATAAAGTATTATAAATTAAACTAAATTTTATATGTCGGATTAGTTATAATAATAACCAGAAAAAGAAAATTAAGATATTCAAAAAATAGAAAATGTCGAATAGTTTATAGAGGAGTAATTAGAACACAACTCTCCAAACTCACCTTAATCAGGGCAAAATTTAATGAAAAAATAGGAAAATTAATAATAAAATGATCTTGAAAAAGTTGGGAATTTAGGGGGAATAAAATTAGAAAAAATTGAAAATTAGGAAGAAAATAATATAAATGAATAAGATGATCAAATAGAATAATTTGAGTAACAAATTTAGTAATCAGTTCCTGATTTTTAAATTTAAAATAAGTAAAATTAAAATTAAAGTGAAAATTAAAATCAAAAAGAAAATAAAACAGATGTGTAAAATTAAAGTTAAAAAGAGGCTTTTATATTTTTATGTTCTTATTGTTAAGAATAAGCGGATTACGATCATAATTAATTGACTGAATAATAAAAAGAGTTTTTTTGCTGTGAAACTTGTTTGGAAAACGAAATTAAAATGGAAGAAGAAAAATTTTAAACCTTAAATAGTACTATAAAAATTTACCACTCAAAATTTGAAAAAATGGACACTGATATAGAAGAAGCATAGAAATTATTGGAATAATATTCTGCTGAAGAATTGGAAAATTAAGAAAAAGTTATCGATGAACAAATGGAAAATTAATAGGTAATTTATTATAATTATAATTTTTAATTTTATTTTATTTAGTATAAGTAATTTTTAATTTATTTTTGACAGTTATTATATTAATTTTATTGTTATATTTTAAACTTTTTAAAAATTAAAGAAAATTTTGGAAGAATAAACTTTGGAACTTAATAAGTTAAAAAATGAAGTAGTTAATTTAGAAACCAAAGAAAGTGAATATTGGAGAAAAATTAACAATCATTAGAAAAATTTAGTCAAATTAGAAGAAAAATTTTAAAGAGCAAACAGTTATTTGAATAAATTGAATTAAGATATAGAAAATATAAAAAAAATTAACGTTGTAAATGATGTTTTTCATATTTTTACTGATGAGTAGGCAGGGACCGTTAATGGTTTAACTATAGGTAAAAAATATAAATATGATTTTATTCTTAAAATAAATGATATCATATAAATATATATAAAATTATAATATTTAATAAATTAAAAAATTTAAGGTAAAAAAAATGATCAAAAGCAGATAGATTGGGACATTACTAATGCAGGTTTGGGATAGATTTGTGTGTTAGTAACTTATTTGAAATAAAAATTTAAATTTAATTACAGAAATATCGAGTATATAACTTGTAATGGAAATTATAGTACTATAAAATTAAAATCGCTTATAACAACATCATAAGGAATAAAAAAAGCCAAATAAATAGATTTAAATTTGTACGGGCCTTTACCAAAAAAAGAAAATGAAGAAAATTTTAATTTAGGTGTTTATCATTTATTGAATGAATTTAGTTATTTTGTTAAATTTTTATAATAATAAGAAAGTATAAGGTCAAAATAAATTTTCATACAGTTACCTTATGAAATTGAAGCTGATGGTTTAAAATAAGCTGATAATTTTTACAGTTTAAATTCACTTGCTTATAAAGAAAATAAATGGGACGGGTGGACTCAGGCTTTTAAATTTTTTTTAGCAGATTTAAAATATATTATTAGTATAAATTCTAAGTACGACTAAAAAGCAGAAGAAGAATATATTAAAGCTATTTAGTGAAATTTAAATTTAAATATTTAGTATTTAATAATAAATAGATTACAATACAATTTTTTATAAGTTTGGTTTCTTAAAACAAATATATAAATAATAATTTTAATATATACACGTTTTTAATTAAATTAATATAAATTAGTAAAATTATATAGTTTAACTGAAAATTCAAACTTATTATAATATACTAGGGTCAAATAATAAACTATTCAAAGGTATATAGACCTTTTAGCCACTAAATTTTAGCTTTATTTTTTTAAGTGATTAATCTTTATATTATTAAGGTACATCATCATTTTTATTTATTTAAATTTAATTAGATCTTTTATTTATAACATTTTTAGCTAATTTTTTCTCTTATTCTGTATATTCTTAATTTTTATAGGTAATAGTATTTTATAAATCATATAAATGATAGTATTCAGCCTCTATAACTGTTTTTACAAAATTTTCTAACTTGTTTTATTTTTCCTCTTCTTATTCATATTCTATGCTTTATTATGAATCCATTTGTATACTATTATTTAAGCTTTAATTTTCTTGTAAATTTAGCTCTAAATAAGATTATGATAAATTATTATTAGATTTTTATTTTTCAGTATTTAAAGAAGGCCTCTCATAAAACTGAATTTATTTTGTACAGTTTACATCTTTTACTTCTTCAAAGTTGCTACATGATATCGCTATCATCATATTTATTAACAAATGGTTTGCTATAAAAATAAATCCTATAAAAATAACAGGTACCTCCGTATGTAAATTTTTCAGCAGTAATTATATAAAATTAGCAGCCCTATTATTATATAAAAACATTAAAATAAGTAAAAGATGAAAAAATAATTGATTTCTTGTAATATAATTTTTTTTTTACCAGTCGTCTAAAGTTAAGACCTACAAAAATGTGAAAAAAGAGTGGTTAAAATTTTTCCAGTACCTATCAATATTACTTATATACATTTAGCTCCAGGAAGAAAGAATAAAAACAACTCCCAAAATAGAGCAAAAAACCGGCATTAATATGGGAAGTATTTTTATACACCCTAAAATAATTCCTTTTTAAACTTTTAAAGTGAAAATTTTTAGCAATTTTAGATAGGCGCCATCAGAAATACAAGATTCTGCACTTAAAACTGTGTAAGTGTCCCAAAATAAGGCAACTGGGCCTGCAATTATGTCAAAAATATCTACCCATTATTTATGTTTATTTTAAATAGCTTAATTATCATTAAATTCGTTATTATTATAATTATTATCATTTATATTATTATTATTTTTTATATATTTATTTTTATTATTATTTTTAATATTTGAAGTGTAATAATTGTTTTAAACTAAATTTTTTAGAATTTTTTTTTGCACGAAATGTAAAGTGTAAACTGATCCTGATAATAAGTGTATGAATTTTGTGTAAGCTGTGTCTAGACAACTTAAATTTTCGCTTTGAAAAGAATCTATTATACAAAGCATCTATAAACTTGTGATTAGAAAATCAAAAGTTAAAAATTTTAAAATGATTTTTTTCAGTTTTTTTATAATTTTATATGATATTTTTTTTTATTTATTTATGTCTATTTGGTCAATTGAAAAATCTTGCTTTCTGAGTTTTTAGGATTTATATATGTCTTTTTTGTTTTTGAAATTTTTGTGCAATTGTAAAGATTTAGAACTGTTTTGGGGTAAAGTTATATTATCTTCGCTGTTATTTCTTTTCAGTTTTAACTACTCTGGAAATTGTAAGGTTTTAGAACTAGTTTCGCTCAATGTTTCTAAAATTAAACCGATCATTATATTCCAATAAAAATAGCTCATGATAAAAATGAAAAGACACAAAAATAAAGCAGAAACTAAATTCCATTTATATAGTATATACCTGCCTATATCTCCCCATCCATCAAGGGTCATAATTTATAACATAGTTATTATTGAGTTTTCCATGTCTGCAAAATAGTTGACATTTAATGGCACATGAAAGATTTCTTAATACATAAAAGTGGCAAGATATGTAAACAAGTAGAAAATGGAAAATTATGAGAGAAAAAATGGCCAAATTTTAGGAATTAATTATTAAATTTTAAGGATTTGGTCGTAAATTACTGGATATGTATAAATTTTCAAAAATCTTAATATCATAGCTACAATGCTTAATTATCTACTAGCAAATATTTAGTATAAATCAAGAATTAAGGCCAATGGTCCTGAACCGAAATTTAAAATAATTTTTATCTTTTTAATTAAAAAAAAAAAAATTCAGTTAGATAGATAAAATATTTACTGCTTTTTAAGATATTTTAAATTAAATTAATTTTATTTTTAAGTTTTAGGTTATCTTTTATTTTATATTTGTATGTGAAAACGATTAACATACTATATTAAATAAAAATTTTATTACTTTTTGAGAATTTTTACTGTTATTTTTAAAGGTTTTATAATAAAAATGGGAGGTAAATCTTATATCTAAACAAAAAGATATGATAATTATAATGTAAATCGCAAAATTTTTGTAATGGTATTCTTTAACAATTACTTCATTTTCGTAAATTATTTAATTTTCATTTTATTAGTTAAAGTCGCTATTTTTAGTTATATTTTGTAGAGTTCCATTATTTATATTATTAACATTATTTGTAAGATTATTAGGAAATGTAAAATTTCCATTAGCATCATAATAATATACATAATTTTAATTATCATAACTTTGATCAATTTCATTTATTTACACTTTAATGATATTTTGAAGATAATAATATTAAGATAGAATTAAAATAATAAATAAAGATATCCAGATTCTTTTTTTACAAAAAAATTTCTTATTTTTAATTTTGTGATATTCTTAGAAATTGTTGGCTAATTTATTTCTAATTAACTGATTATTTCTGTTTAATTAAATGTCAGAATTGAAATTATTTGTCAGCGAATTGTTACTTTGTTGATCTATTGACGAACGTTTATATTTTAAGTCTATTTTTTTGTTTTTAAAATGTTATTTTTCTTGAATTTCTATGGAAAAGTTCATTATTTTTTTATTTATTTTTAATTTTTTTATTTTTTATTTATGTAAAAATTCATGATTCAAGAATTTATAAAAAGTGTAAAACATTATAATTAAAATTTATGTTTTGTAGCCTAAGTTATTATTAATGCTAATATAACTGAATTAAAAACAATATGAGTTATTTAAAGAGATTTTTATAAAAAAGTTAATACTTAATTTTTGAATTTTAATCTTTATGTTAAATATTATCTAAAATAATAACCCACAAGGTAAATTATAATAATATTATTAAAATACAATTAAAAATAATAATGTATTTATAAAAATGATTTTCTCACTATTTTGTAAAGAATATACGTGTATATTATATATTATATTATTATTGATAAAAGTTATTTTATATAAATATGTAATTTAAAAATTAAAATATATTATAAGATATTAATTAATTTGATAAATTATAAATAAATTAAAATAATTTTATTGTATTTTTTATAATACTTTTTTTTTAAGCTTTAATATTATTAAATTTTATAATAATACCTAATCTATATTTATTATAATTTAATTTTGAATTCAAAAATTCAGTTTTTTTATCTATTTTTTATACATTCCATATTATTAGGATTATAAGTTTAATAGGCCAAAAATTCTTCAAAATGTCCCTAAAAATATAAATAAATTAATTACTCATTTTTAAAATAATTATCATAGGTTTTTATTTAATTTATTTTTTACATTAAGAACTTCTTCTTTTCTAAGTTTCGCAGCTACTGGCAATTCATAATTCATTTATAATATAAAGAAAGTTGATACAAATTAAATTGTTGGTAGAATTTCCATTAGATTATTTATTTAAAAGTTATTTTAAGCATATTAAAGGAAAAATTTATTATATAAGCCAATATTTTTGAGTTAAATTTCCATTTCTAGTTGATTTATATTTAAGTCATCATTTATTTAATTTTGATTGCTATTTAAAAGTTGAAAAACCATAAAATTTTCGCTATTACAATCTAATACATAATAGTTACAAATAGGGAACTCATTTATTATTTGGGAATTTTAAAAAACTCCTAATTCTTAGCCCACTAATATATATAGTAAAGAGGCAATTACAGCTTATTATTAGTATTATAATGAAGAATATTCAAATTGAATACAATCCAAAATTTACATATAATCTCTGTAAATTTTATAGGAACTTTCGTTTGGTTTTTTGAATAATATTTATTATTTTTATTAATATTTAATGATGTTGAAAATATTTTATTATTTATTTATGTCTAATTATTCCAGTTAAAGTGTATGATCTAATTAGTAATCGTCCCATCTTTGCATAAACCATTGGCTCCACATATTTGAGGTGGCCGGATTTACTCTCCATTTTAAAATCTAAATTATTTTTTAAAGTTTTCAAAATTTAAAAATTTGAGATAAAATAACTATATTAATATATTTTATAAATTTATTTTTTTACTTTAAAAATTTCAGATTCCATATTTTTAATTTCTTCTTCATTATAACCATTATCAGTGGATCTGACAAAATCTTCGAGACGAGGAGGATATATTTCCTTTTTTTATGCAAATTTATTATTTATATATGAAAATAAAAATTAAAAAATTAAATTAAAATTGTATTAAAATTTATTTTACTTCTATTTTAGCAGCTATCAGCATAGAAGTGACACCTAATAATTATAAATTATTTCTAGGGAGATTTTAAACTTTGGAAAGATAAACATCAATATAATTATATGCTAAATACAGAGTTTCTCTTTTTAAAGTGAATTCATAACATACTTCAGAAATCCATTCAAACAATATTGACCTCATTTATTCCTTAAAATTTGTATAAAATTTATTTAATAAAATATTATTTATAAATAAATTGATACTATATTTATAATAATTAAATTTAAATTTAAGAATTTTATATATTATTTACAGAAATTTCATTTTAATGTTCCTACATGTAGAAAGGGTAGGGTCTGTAAGTATTTTTAGTTTTATTTAAATTTTAAATTAATTCTTCATCAAAATATTGCATTCCATAATCTTCTGGGTTTAATTCCCAAGGCTTAGGATTATTTTTTTAGAAAAATTAGGATTTTTGACTTAAATTTTAATTAAAATTTTAGTTTTAATTATTAAAAAATTATTATTATTAAGAATTATAAGCCTGAATATTATCATTTTAATCAATTTCCAAATCTAAAAATTCTTCATCTTTTATATCTACTTATTTTTTTTCTGATTATTAAGTTTTGGCCGTGATTTCATTTATTTCATCACAAGCTAGAAAATCATCATCGTCATTCGAATTATCATTAAAATTATTTTCGAAATTTTCATTAAAATTATTTTTCTAATTATTTTAAGAAGATTTTTATTATACAATACTTTTTTAAAAATTACTTAAATTTTCAGTATCATATTTTGCATCATTATAAGTATAATTGGACTGATTTAAATTAGTTACTTATATATTAGAAATGTCCATATTAATGTTATTTTGGTTATTAATAAGTTAATTTTCGATTATTTTTTTATTTGTAGACGAAAATTAATTGTTACTGTAATTGGCTTTTTTAATTGAACTTTATTATTCTATTAAATGGTAGTTGGAAATGTCTATTTCGTTGATTTAATTTTCGTTAAAATTTTGAATGGGCTTATTTTATATATCTAAAAATTCATCGGTAAGTAAATTGTTACTGTCTAAAGAATTTTATTTTTTAAATTGCGATTGTTTTTATTGCTATTAATGTTGTTCTATTTCTTATTAAAGGTCTAAATTTAAAATTTATAAATTATCTTATTAATTATTATTATTATTTTTATTGTTTTCTAGTAAAGAAGAAAAATTTTCTAAAAGGTCGTACTGCTATTGAACGTCTTGATAAAGATATTATTACTAATTTTATTAATAATTTTGGTTTTATATTTAATTTTTTCTATATTGTATTTTTTAGGGCTCAGAATTATTTTATTATTTTTACTATTAATAATTTTGGTTTTAATATTATTATTTTTGATATTTTTCGTTTTAAATTTATTATTATTATTCTGTTTTTTAATCACTAGTTTGGGAAAGAGATTCATCACATTCCAGAACTATATTAGGATCGATTTAAATATTGTTGATAAATTAGTTAGGATTTTGATATGTTTCTTATTCTTAAATGTCTTATTTATTTTACGGATTTTTAATTTTATCAGGGTTTTCACTAGAATTAGAATTCATTAAAGTGTCAGCTCTTATATCCTCTAAAGAGTAATTTTGGGTCATTAAATGATTTCCACTATTTTCATAAAGGCTAATTATTGTGTCTTTTTAGGTTTTTAAACTAATTTTTTATAAAAATAATTATTCAATGTTAAATTATATTAATAAAATAAAAAAATTAGCATAAAATTATTAATATATTTAAAAATTTACTTTTAATTAGTTTGTAAAGTAATAGTTTATTGAGATTTTGTATTTTAGTTTTAAATATTATTATTGATTTAAATTGAAACTTAAATTTACTTTTGTAAAATTCCATCCAATTATTATTTATTATTAATTTTAGTGTTGTTTTTATTATTATTGCTTACACATTAATCATCTTAAATAATGATTTAATTATCATTTTAAACTTTTTCTTAAGAATTAGATTTTAATTTTAACTTAGATTTTGATTTAGATTTAGACTTGGATTTAGACTTGGATTGCGATTTTTTTACTTTTTTATTGCTAGAAGAATTTTAAATTTTATTTGTATTTAAAATTTAATTTTAATAATTATTCAAGGTTTTTTCTGACCTGATTTTATTTAGGTTTAAAATTTAATTTTACTCTTAATTTTTTTTCTATTTTTGCTGCTAAATCATTTTTATCATTTATTCTTCATATTTTTCATAATTTTAAAGATCTTCAGGTCTTAAAGTTTTGGCTCTGTCTTATTTTTCCCATAAATTTTCATTAAAATTAATTTAATTTTAATTTTAATTTAAATCTAATTATTAATATTATTGATATTTAATGGAAATATTTTAGCCTTCATTATTATTTTAAATTTTAACTAAATTATCGTTAATTTGGTTTTTTCTTAGATTAATGGTTTAGTATTATGAATAAGTGTTATAAATTTTATCATAATTTTAAGATGCTTCTTATTTTATTTATTATTTTTATGTATTTTTTTCTAAAATTTTTAAATTTTAATCACCTTTATAATTTTACTATTAAAGAACTTTTTCCTCTTTTTCCATGATTTCCAAATATTTTTCCACATCATTTAGGTTTAAAGTATTGTATTTTTTAGAAAAATCAATTTTTTCTTACTTTTATTTGTTTAAATTTTAGTTATTAAATTGTTCTTAGCTGCTTTAATTATTTTCTTACAATTTTCTTATTTTTTCCTGAATTTTTTGGTTTTTATACTGTTCTTTGTTATATTAATAAGTATTGGAGAAATTATTAGCAATTTATTTATTTTTTAAAATTTCCTAATCCTCTTAATTATCTTATAAATTATTAGCGTTATAAAAATTAGATTAAAAATTTAATTAAGGATTCATACAGGCAGATTAGGATCTACTGTTCTTTTTTTTGTTGTTGTTATAGTTTGCAACTTCATTTTTGTTTTATTATTATTACTGGATTTTTGTGCTAAGTTATTTTTCTTGTTCTAATTCTTATTTTTAATTTTAGTTTTAATTTTAGCTTTTTGGATTTGTTTCTATTTAATTTTATATATTATATTATTATTAAGGCTTTAAAGAATTAAAATGCTGTATTTGAATCGAATTTTTGTTTTTTATTTTTTCTTTTTCTTAGATATTAACTATGCATTATGCATTTTGGAGACTGATGGTAGCATTGCGAATAGGTTATTTATTTTAAGATTATTGTTTTTATTATTAGTTTTTTAATGTATCGTGCTAATTTTACTTAATTTTTAATTATTGTTATTATGAATTGTTTATTAAAGGTATTTAAATATCTTCAGATCTTTGTTTTTTCATCATATCCTTATTTTGATTTTAAATATCTTATTATGACTATTAGCTCATAAATTAAGATTAAAAAGATTGACTCTGACTAGAATTTATTGACTTATTTTTTACGGTTTCATTTTAGTTTTGATTAAATTTATCTTATTTCTAAGCAAAATAAAATTAATTAAATAAATTAATTTCTAAATATTTTATATTTTTTTATTTTTTTTTTACCTAATCTTTTTGGTTTATATTTTTGTTAAACGGATCATTTAAATTTTTTAATTAATCTTTAACTAAAAGTCTTGAAGTAGAATAAGATTATTCAATTTAATTTTCTTTAGTATTAATACTTGACTTAACTTAATTTTTATAATTAATGTCAAAATTTTAGGAAGATTAAGAGTTAATAATATTTTTGTTTGAAATAACTTTATTATCAATATTTATTTAATTATTTTCTTCGTCATTAATTTTTGTTGAATAAAAATTATTGGCGATAAAATAAGGAACTTAGTTAATTTTCGTAAAATTTTCTATGCTATTTGTAAGAACAGCTTCTGGACTTTCAAGTTAGGGAATTCTCATTTAATTTTCGGTTATTTTATTATTATTTTTAAAATCTTGATGTTTTTCTTAATTATAATATTGCTATTATGGGTTTTTTATTGTATTTTTAGTGCAAAATTGCGAAATATTTTCATTATCATTATCATTTTAATTTAAATTTTACTATTAGTCTTATTTTTAAGTGCTTTGGGCGTTTTATTACTGTTATCCTTAAAATTTCATATAAAAAACCATTTCACTTCTGTGTCTCGCATGGTTATTATTGTTGTTACTGTTTGAGCTATTAGGTTTTTTGAAATTATGAATATTATTAATATTGTTTTAACTATTGTTTTAATTGTTAGTCAATTTTTAATTATTAGTATTTTTATTCAAATTTTAATTTTAACTTAAACTAGTTTTATTATAAGCTCTGTTAATTTAAGCATTAGTATCTTTACTGGGTTAGAAATAGTAAGGGTTGGAATTTTGCAAATTATTATTGTTATTAAAATTATTATTATTAATATTATTAGAGCTTTTTAAAAGCTCCTTTTAATCATTATTTTAATCTTTTTAAGATTTACTAGTTATTAAATAATCTTAAGTAGAAAAACTTTATTTTTATTTTAAGCCATTGAACTGATTACCATTATAATTAGTATTATTTATTTAAGTTGAATTTTTGCCTGTGTTTTAAGAGGCTTAATTTTAAATTTATTATGGCTTATAATTATTTTAAATGGAAATACTTTGAAATTTAGGCTTTACTTTTCCAGGAATTTAGTATATGTCTTTTTTTTTGTTAATATTGTTGTTATTATTATTGTTTATAATATTAGTGGTTTTTTATTATTATTACTATTTTTATAATTGTATTTAATTATTTTCTTTTAAAAATTTTTAATTTTAATTTTGATAGTAGATATTGTTATTATTAAGATTTGAGTAAATATTTTTAGGATTATTATTATGTTAAACTATTTATTCATTTTGTTAAGAAGGAACCAAAATTTAGCTTTTTTTGAGCCTTTATTAATGTTAATAAAGAGAATTATCTTTTTCTTTCTATTTTTCTAACATTTCTAGTTTTTCTTAGTGAGCCATTATGTTGTGAGATCTTGTCTTTTTCATCTCAGTGAGTTTATTATTTACATACTAAATGGTTTGTGCTAAAGATTTTTATTAAATATTAGCTTATCTAAGTAAAAAAATAAATATAATATTTTCTTAAGATGATTAATTAACGATTACTAAAAATTAAATTTTATATAATATAGTGTTATTTTTATTTACTAAATATTATTTTCTTTATTTTCTTGTTGAATTTATTCATGGTTTCTGCCAGTTTTAATTTTCTCGTCTTTTTTAAGATTTTTTAAATTATTATTATTATTTGAATAATTAGTAGTATTAGTAGTATTTTGGCTACTTATATTTTCCTTTGATCTATTATTAATACTCATTTGATCCTCTTAATTACTCCTTTAAGTTCCAGGCTAGTAATTACTGTACATAAAAACAGATTAGCTGTTATTGTTTTTATTGTAATGTTGGGATTTTTGCGGTTAGGCGTTATATTAATTGCTGTTGTTATTATAAGTAGAGGTATAATTATTATTATAATTATTTTGATTTTAATAAATTTTTTAGCCATTATTAGTAGTAGAAATGTTACTGATATGATTGGAATTTAGGTTTATATACTAATTTTAGGCAGATTAGCTTTGAAGGGAAGAAAATTAATCGTGGGTACTAGTTTTTTAAATTAAAAATTATTTTTTTTAAATAAATTATTTTTAATTATATTACATTGATTTGTAAGATTTTTTTTGGAAATTGGCCTAATTTAGATTTGAATCGGGTGCCCCTTAATTAAGGAGCTTTTTTTGATTATATTCTATTTCACTTTAATTATTTTAAATAATTCTATCAATATTTATGGTACTGTGGTTGGACCTATGTTGTTTACCATTTTTTTAATTTAAAAAATTAATTTGCTGTTAATTTTTAGCATTTTCATTGCTATGTCCATACTGATAATACTAGTTACTATATGGATTTTTTTTTTCTTATTGGAAATAGGTGTTCATTTTAAAATATTTTATTTCAGGTTTGATTTGATAATATAATTTAAAATATCTTGCTTTTATTTAATGTTTCTTTGATTAGATAATTGAAAAAATATGTTGTTTAATTATTTTTATTTTGTTTGTTTGTAATTTATAATTTTTAGAGTGTTTTTACAATTGAAAAAGAAATTAAATATTTGTTTTAATTGAATTTGATATTTGACTTGTATTTGTTATTTAATTTGATTAATTTAATTAATTTGAAAAATCTCCGGTAATATTTTGATTAAATTTTACAATTTACAATCAAATAAATAATTCAAATAAGTTTAAAATCCGTTTTAATTCAAGTAAAATTAAAATTTCGTATATTATAAAGAAAATTTTATATTTATAATCCATTAATATAATTTAAATATTAATATTATATTTGAGTTAACAGTTTTTAACAAAACCTTTTTTTGTTATATGATTTTTGATAAAATTAAAATATAAATACAGTTTATTCGATGGATTGTCATTTAAAAAGTATATAAAATAAAGTGAAATTTAAAATTAATATAGCAAAAAAATCTTATTTATTATAATAATTAATAATATTTTTGTTTAATTTATCATTCTGAAATACCATAAAATACATATTTATATATGATAATTTAATTAACTAACTATTCTATCATTAATATTTTAAACATTGTAACATTTAAAAATTTTTTATCTATCTACTTAAAAAACTAAATTCTTTTAATAGTTTATTATTGATTTATTTCTTTTTTAACTAGTTAATTTTATTTTTAACCTTCAAATTATTTTATTATTATTATAAATATTTAAATATATATATAGGGTTTTTTTTATTTTTTTCTTATTTTTGTTTTCAAAGAGGAGGTTAAGCCTTAGGATCTAATGTTATTTAGAATTCTCCATAGGGGAGGGAAACTGCTGGGTAAAAAACTCCGGTTAAATTATTAAAAGCCAGGTCAAATTTTTCTTTATTTTTATAAAAACTGACAGTTCCTAATCCCGATTTAAATTCGAATAAAACGCCCACTGTGTCTCCTTTTCTGCACCTATTTCCATAAGGTTAATAATTAAAATCTGGTCCTACTTTTTCCGCTCTCAAAGGCAAATAGCCCCAAATTAGGCCGTTATTATTTTCATCATCATTATTATTATTAAGGTCAAAATTTTCTTATTCGTTAATTTCTTAATCTTCACCAAATTCGCCTTGTTCTAATTTATTTTTTAGTTTTTTTTTTTACAATAATTTTTGATTTTTTTTTCTCCTTTATTCGCTGTAAGGAATATTTAGATCTATGTCTTTTCGAGCTAGTCCGATTAAAATGTCGTCTCCTTCTTCTTCTATTTAAGTTGTATTTTCAATTTTTATTTCGAAATAAGTTTTGCCGGCCCTTAAGGGCAGATTCCCGAGAATTATTTGGTAATTAGTTTCAGCTGGTTTTTTAACAGTTAAATTATTATTAGACAGTAAAAGTCCTTCGCCCTTGGCCTAGGGATTCCAATAAAAAGATTGCTAAACTAAAAAAATTAATTAAGCGTTATTTGGAATATTATTGTCTGCGAGGGAGGTTTGGTCCTCCAGGTTAAGAATTTGCGCCATTGGGTAAATTAATCTTTTATTGTAAAAAAGTTTGTCGTCCTGTCCGGAGGCGAGTATGATTTACTATTTTATTTGTGAAATTTATAAATTGTGAATGTCTAAATTTTGAAGGAGAAATTTGCTTCTGTTTCCGAAAAAGGTTTTGACTTTGATTGAAATTGTTTGATGCAAATTTCGGAGCGGAATGTGCAAAGAACAGTGGCTTTCTTTTTTGTTGGACAAAGTGACGATTTAATTTAAAATTTACTGGCCCTCTTTTGTGAGGGCGGGCGGGTATTTGTTATTATTTGTATTGTTTTATGGGAGTTTTTGGGCGTTTTCTGATTCTGCTTTTTTTTCTGAGTTTTCTTGATTTTCTTGGTTTTCTGTGGGGGCTTTGTTTTCGGGTTTTTGCGGACTTTGGTCGGTTTTTATTAAATATTGTTCTAAATTTATTTCTTTTTGGTCTTTGTTTTGGAATTCTGTGATTTTTGCGTATCCGAAATCTGTCCATACTATTTGATTTACATTGAATTTGTAATTTAATTTTTACTAGTTTATGTGTATGAGTTGTTCTTTGTTGATTTCTTCTTTGTTGTCTTCAGTCGTTTCCTGCATTATTTATTTATTTATTTTTGAATTTTTTGTAAAATTTTGAATTTTTGTTTGTTTTGAACGGTTACAAGATATATTTATTTTTGGCTTTATAATAGTATTTATATTTAAAAAATATAAGTTTTTTTATTTTTATTTTTTTATTAATAATAGGAAGTCTTTTTTTTTAGAGTTTCTGTTTTTTATTGGTATATAATGTAATTTTTTTATTGAAAAATAATTAAATTTTATAATGATGATAATGATAATAAAAGGCAGATAGACTTAGATATATTAAGATATTACTATTAAAAATATAAGCCTAAACAACTTCTGATCTTTTATGATATAAATGTAAACATTATTAGGAATATATAGCACTAAGTTTAATAATTAAATTAAATAAAAACAAACACTTATTTTTACCAATAAAATATAATCAATTAAATTAATTTAAATATAAAGTAAACCAAATATATTGCAAATCAACTATTGGAAATATTATTCTTTTATTAATTTATATAATTTTTTATAAATATATGCATTTAAAATAGTGCCTAATTTATAATTTTATAAATTAGATTTTTACAAATTTAAATTATTTAATAAATAAAGTTACAATTTTAGATATAAAAAGAAAAGTAAATATATATTACTTACTTTTTTTATTCAAATATTTTCACTATTTTGATAAAAATTTATCCAAATTATCTAAAAATCTTTTCAATTGATTAGACAAAGCCTAAGGCCCTTATTTTAAAAATTCTAAAAAACACTTAGATCTTTCCTATTTAAAAATTGAATAAAATAAAATAAAATTATTATGATAACAAAATAATTTATAATATTTTTTACCTAATAATACAATATAAAAAGTTTTTTATAATTTTTTTAAAAATAAAATTAAGTAAAATTAAATTTATTTATTTAATTAAATTTTATTTATTTGTTTACTTCTTCATCTTCCATTTCGACGTCTGATATAATTTTAAGTCCACAAAAAGGGACTCCATTTAAATAAGCTACTCTGGCTTCCGCCGCGGCTTCCATTTCAACTATGTCTACTTTTTTTTCTCTTGCTAAGTGATTTTCTTTAGTAAAAGAATTTGTGCAGCCACAAACTACTGGTTTTAAGCCTAAAATTTCAACTACTTTTTAAGGATTCAAAACTGGATATTAACTTGTTATAAAACCTTTGTAAAAATCTATAATAATTTCTCTGTCGATAAATCTGAACTCGGTAGGGATACAGACGTCATATTATTTGACATTTTCCGTTTTTTCTTTATAAATTATACCTCCACAAGTTCCGATCTGCGTGAAATTAAAAGAAAAATTGAAATTTTTTTAATTTTAAAAAAAAAATTTTTTTAAAAAAGCAATTAAGTAATTAATAAGGAGATAAAAGTAAATTCTTAAATTCTTAAATTATTAATTAATTAATTTTTATAAATTTTTTTGATAATTACAGACATAATTAAGTCGGGCTAGACGGCCTCAATTCCCAACTAAGTTAAAATAGAAGCCTAATCTGACCCTACAGGGTCGACTCTGTATATAGGGTCAGGTCTGCCTTATATTAAGTATAATTCTCTATTTTAATAAGTGTTTTTGAATAATTGGTAGATTTTGTGGGGGTTTTCGGAATTTATTTCTTTTAGTTGAAAATCTTCTTTTATGTGCTGGGCTTCGCTGGACATTACTATGATGAAGAGAATTTTTTGGATTTTTGATGGCCATTCGGTGAATTGTTGGGGAGTTTATTCGCTGTTCATTTAGGCTTTTGTTTGATTTGATTATTTTTAGGGGTAAATTTTAGTTTTTTATAATTTTTTTTATTTTTTATTTTTATTTTTTTTGTTGAAGCTTTATTATTATAATTTTTTTTTTTTTGAGAAAATTAATTTTATATTTTTATTTAGAAAATATCGTATTTTGTTGGTTTTTTTATTAGGTAGAATAATGGCGAATCCTGATTAAAATTTAAGAATGAAAAAACATAATAATGAAAGCTATTATTTTATTAAGTCAGTTTTAAACAAAAATTCCATTTTAATTTATAAATATATAAGTTTTATTTTATCAATTTACAAATTCATTTAATTATCAATATTATTACTATAACTATTATTATTAAGAGTTTATAAATCCTTGTTAGAAATTTTCTAATTTCCAGCAGCCCATAATCATTTATTCAAAGAAACCATCATCTACTACGCAGGCAGACACAATTCTGTAGTATTCAATAAAATCAAAAATGGCAAATAAGTTAGATTTTTAAACATCCATAGGAACCTATAATAAAATAAAGTTTAAATTTTATTATTAATTTTTTAAATATTTAATTGATATTAGAATTAAAAATTAAATTTAAATTTAGTATAATAATTTTTTACACATAAATGGTAGAAGAAATCAATATTGTCTAAAAAGGCAACCATTATTTCTTATTCTGTTGCTCTTCTTGCTTTTACTTCAGGATGTCCTCTGGCTTGGAAAGAGTCTAAGTTTTTACAAAAATTAAAATAAAAATTAAAGTGAGAAGCATATAAAATTAATTATAATATTACAAAAATTAAAATAAAAATTAATTAATACAAAAAAAAAATATAAAATACTTGTCTGCGTTTTTTAATAAAAATATTTTAAAAAATGAAAGAACTAGTTTATAAATTAAAATAAAAGTTATATTTATTCATTCTTTATATAATCTAACAAAAAATTTTTTTAAAAAATATTTATAATGAATTTAGTATTTTGAAAACTAATTATTTGAAAAAAAAATTTTTTTCTCTAAGTTAAATTACTTTTAAGCTCATCTAGACTTATTTCCCCTGAGTGTTCGTAATCTATATTAGAAAAAGCTTAGGTAACTAAGTATTTTCTTTAGCCTGATAAGTTACCTATAAGTTATTCAAAAAATGGTTCATAAAGTAAAAATCCTTCTTAATTTGCATTTTAATGGAAAAGCTCTTAAATTTGTTATTCAGTCAATTCAATTCTCAAATCCTTTAAACATTAAAGAAAAGCCTGGAAATTTAATTGCCCACTTAACTAAACATCTCCTAATTTAAATTGCCTTAAAAGACTTAAAAATCCCTTAACTCCTCTTTAAATCTAAATTTATTATTTATATTAAGTATTTATATTAATTATTTTTTTATTTATGTATTTATATTAATTATTTTTTAAAACTTATTTAATAATTTTATATTTATTTTTATATTATTTATAGTTTTTTATAAAAATTATTATATATATTATATTTTTTTTACTAGTTTTTCTTTTAATTTTTATATTTAAGGAATATTTTGATCTAATTGTCTTTCTTATTAAGGCGAGTAGGATTATTTTTCTTAAAATTATTGTTATTATTATTTTTAATTTTATGCCTAATGACTTTATTATTCGGGCTCATGTTGATTTTATTATAATTACTACTAGTGGAAAAAATTATTTTATTATTACATGGGATTCTATTACATTTATTAATTTTATTAACTTTCTTAGTATTATTATGATTGATTATCGTGGAAATTTTAATTATATTATTGTGACTATTAATAAGAAGGTTATTAAGAAATTTAAGATTTTTAATCGAAATCTTAGTTAGTTTTTTTATTATTTTAAGGTTCATTTTAATAACCGCCAAATATGTCAAGTTAATCAGGTCTTCTAATGGGAGTAGCCCTTTCAAATTATTAACTTTAAGTAGGTTTTGAAATTTCAGATCTTATATTTGATTAATTATCATTAAAATCATTATATTTAACTTATTACTAATTAGCTAATTGTTTTCTTCTTACTTAGTCATCTGTGCTAAAATTTTTATAAAATTTTTAAAAATTAATATTTACAAATTATTTTGTATTTACAAATTTACAAAAATTTTTATTAAATAAAATGATTACCCAAAAGGAGCGTGTTCAGCTACATTTCCACCAAATACAGCTACTTTGTGGTGATCTTATAAATAAGCTTTAGATCTTTGATCAAAGTACTATTTATGTCCTAATTTATAAATATTTTTATATAAGTGTTTAATTTTAACTTTTAAAATGATAAAAAAAATTTATAAATTATATAATTCATAAAATTTATAATATTTATAATATTTAAATTTACCTGCGTGCTATTAAAACAAGTTGGTTTCATTTGAAATTTTGAAAGCCTATCTCATAATACTTTCGAAATAGGAGTTATCTTATATGGTAGATGATAAATAGGAAAAATACTGGAAAAATTGGTGTTTAGTTATAATTTCATATTAAGAATTTCCTTCCAATTAATGGTGTAAAATAAGAGACTCTCTAAATTCTTAGTTTACTTCTTCTTCAGATTTTCTGTTATTTTTGACTTCTGGGTGATTTCTGGCACTAAAATTTTAGAAACACTCTGTTAAAGTTACTTCTCCATCTCTATCAGTATCAATTTTATCGAAAACCTGTTTTATTAATAGATCAATTAATTAATATAAAATTAATTTTTCTATTTTTTTATTTAATATTAAATTGTAAATAGGTTATAATATTCTATTTTCGTTACGGTTTAAACTACTATGGTTCTGAAGCCATCTAATTCTCCTCTCAAAGTGTATAAGAAAAATCTGTAGTTTATATATTTAGACAACTATTTGTCGAATAAATTAAAAACGATTTCTATTTCAGATTCTGTTACATCTACTCTAAATCTTTACAAAGCTTGTTTAAATTGTTCTAAATTAATTAGGCCATCGTTATCAGAATCTATAATCTTTTTTTTAAAATACAAAAAAATTAAAATTTATTGAAAATTAATTTTTGAATTTTTTAGAAGTTTATGTATGATGAATAATTAAATAATAATATTATAATAAAATTCTTGATTAAAAAAAAAATAAAAAAAAAATAATTTACAGCAAATTATTTTTATAGTCCCAAAAAGCCTCTGACTCCTCTGGAACACAATCTTTTATGTATTCTTTGTAAAATTAGTTCAATTTATCTTGTGCTAACATTTTCAAAGGGATTTGCCTTATACTTATTAATTTATTAGCTATGTTTGCTTTAATAAGAAATTTGGGAGTTATTTTAAGAAATTTCATCAAAACTTGGTTAAAATTAATTTTTTCTTTATTTTTCGAGTTAACCGGGGGAACTGTACTTGTTTTCTTCGCCAGTTAATAAATTATACTGAGAATCTTTTTAACTTGCTTTTTAACCAGAATTTCTATTTTAGGTAAATTAAGAAGTTTATTTTTGGAAATTTTGACTCTGGTTTTGTAAAGGTCTGGTTGCTTATATGGGATCTTGTTCGGAAGTGAAATTGGTTTTTTTACCGTAAGGATTTGGAGAAAATTAATATTATTATTATTCTTATTATTATAATTATTATTATTCTTATTTATAATTTTAAAAATTTTATTGAGAATTGACATTGGATTGTTAGGAAACTGATTTTTAGTCAAAATTTTGGTTTTATTCGTTTTAATGTCCCATGAAATTGTTCATTTGTTGCTGAGGTCTTTGCGATTGTTAATCATTAAAATTTAAATTTTTTTAAAATTATTAATTTAAGTTTTATTGCTAGTTTTAAAATTATTATTATTAACTTGAAGAATAAATTTATTTAGGATTCCAAACTCCATTATAAAATTCTATGAAATCATTGTCAAATTCAAATGAGAAACTTAAATATGAAGAAAAATCTAAAAAGTCTTATAAAGCTAATTTTCCGTCTCTTATATTCTATATAAATAATTTTTTAATTTTAATATATTCTTAATGTTTTTATAAAACTTAATAATTTTTTTATAATTTATTATATATATGAATTTGTATTATTTATTTGCTTTACTTTTAAGTCAGTGTAAAGGTCTAAATTAGAAGAAAATTCAGATAATACTTCTTAAGGTGATTTTCTATTTTTTTAAACTAATGGATGATTTTTAGCATCAAATTATTCTCTCAAAGTTTTTAAGTCAATAATATACTATTATTATTCATCGAATGCTTAAAATATTTGGGTAATAGTTTCATATCTAGATTTAGAAAGTGGTCCCTAAAAATATGATATAATTAAAATAGCTTTTATATTATTTTAACATTTAAATAATTATTTAAAATTTTTAATTACTCTAATTTCTTCTATAAATTCTTGGTAATTTAACTATCCAGTTTTAGATTTATCAAATTAGTTAAAGATGGTTTCTAACATATCATAATCCAAATTTAATCTGAAATCTCTTAATGCTTTTCTAAATTGATTAAAATTTATAGATTGTTTTCCTATAGTATCTTAAATCTTAAAGTAAAATTATTTAATTTATTTACAAAATTTTATTTTTTAAATATTTTATTTTTATTACCATTAAATTTTTATGGAATTTCATAAGACCAGTTCCTCCTCTAGTTTATAAAATTTGCCTAAATTTACCAAAAGCATCTAATCTAAAAAAAATTTATTTTAAATAAATAATTTTATCATATGATAATAAAAAAAATGCAATTTTAATTATAAATTATACATTAGTTTTTATTTATTTACCTTTAAAATTAAGACTATTAAGAAATTTAACTAGGAGTTTGCTAATATTATTGTTATTATTATTAATTATTATTAATTTATTGAGATCTGACTGATTAGGAAGGAGAATATTGATTTTAGTTTTAATATTACTACATTTAATTTTAATTATATTAGCGTTATTATTAAGAAATTTATGATTATTAATGGGAAATTTAGCTTCTATTATCGAATTAATTATTCTAATTTTCTTACATATGGTCAAAAACATGTGAAACATTTTAAGGGTTATTATGAAGTACTGATCTATTTTAATAATAAAATTAGATAATTTAAATAAAAATAGAAGATTAAATGGATAAATAAATATTATTATAAAACTTAAATAATATTTATTAATTTGAGAATTATATGCTATTTATTCTTTTAATTTTTGAATAATTTTTTACTGGTTGGCTGATATTTATGACTAGGTGTCAGAAATTCCTAAAAAATTGTTAACGAATTCTTTATAGTCTATAAAACCTGAGTTATTTTAATCATATACTAGGAATATTTGATTTGCTTGCTATTTTAAAATAAAATATTAAAATATACCATTAAAATTTGAAAGATTATCGTTATAAATAAATAAATTTATAATTTTATTAAATTTATTTGAAAGTGAGTAATTAAATAAATAAAATTTATTTTTATTATTATTAAAGTTTATACTTGAATATCTTCAAAAACTACTCCTGTTTTGGCAATTGCCCTTAAGAATTGGTTTTTATCCGCTTTTCCAGTACTTTATAAGTCATAAAATTTGAAGGCTTTTAATAAAACTTAATCGATTCCTAATTTGGAAGAAGATTTTAAAGAAAGTTTATTTTTAAGATCTTTTTCGAAACTATTAAAATAAATAGAAAAATTATATTTGTATTAATATAATTATTTTTGTATCAATTACTTAGATTATATAAAAAATATAAATAATTAACTTGTTATTATATTTAAAAAATTAGTTGTTTTTTACTTGTTTTTTAGTTATTGGATCATTTGTATTAATTTTAAATGAAATTTTATTTTTATTTTTATTGTTTTTTTTGAAAAGTTAGGAATATTTTATTAAATAGATTTTTTTTTCGTAATTTTGAAATTATAAAATATTATCAGCCTTTATTTCATTTATTTAAATAAATAAATAAATATTGAAAATAAGATAAAATTTTATTGATAAGTTGATTGTTATATCAATTTATATATTTACAGGTAGAAAAAACATAATAATAAAACTTTAAACGATAAAAAAAATATTTGTTGAATTATACTAAAATTTAATAATAATACAATATATTATCTAACATAAATTAAATTGAAAGTATTTTTTCTTATTTTTTAAATTTTCTTTTAAATTAAACACTTTTTTTTAATTTTAACTATTTTTTATTCAATTTTTATATATTCTTAAAAACACTATAAAAACTTATTTTATAATAATTATATATTGACTTTAATAATTCATATTTAAGTTGTTTATTAATTTTTAAAAAACTTTCATTTCTTTTTATTCCAATTAGCAGATTCATCATCCATTTCTTATTAAGATTCCTATAATTTTTATTCATTTAATTTTTGATTTTTTTCAATAGTTTTTTCGGTCCAATTATTGCTATTGACTTCTTTTTTTATCCAGTTTGCAGACTCATCTTCCATTTCTTACATAGAATCTTATAATTTTTATTCTTTTTATTTTTATTATTTGACAATATCATCTTATGTCCAATCTGTTTCTTTACTTTGTTTTTTAATCCAATTTGCAGATTCATCATCTTGTTCTTACATTTAATCCTATAATTTTTGTTCATTTAATTTTTGATTTTTTTCAATCTCGTTTTCAGTCCAGTTAGCTGTTTTGCTGTCTTATTTGATCCAATTTGCTGATTCATCTTCTTATTCCTGCATTTAATCCTATAATTTTTATTGGTTTAATTTTTCTTATTATTATTTTTCTTATTATTCTTTTTGAAGTTTTAAGTCGCTTTCCATTTAATATTTACCAGATTAATTTTACCCGGCTTCTTCTTCATTTAAAGCGATATCTAAATTATAGTAAACAGAAAGTTTTTCCATTTCTTGATTTCTCAAATACTGTCCATTTTAGGCAGAATTAAAGGCCGAATAAACTGCAGCTCTGGTAACATCTTCTAATTGAATAGATCTGTCGACCAGGAAATTGGCGAGGAATTTTTTCATATAGGTATTTTCGGGCACAAATTTGTTATAAAAGGGGGTGAAAATTTTGGCCCAAATATCGACGAGGTAGCTCAAAAAAAAGCTCCATTTTCTCTGTTCCCAGGACCAAATAAACCCGGGTTCCAGAACAGTGGCGTCCAAATTTTCGCTGCTGATAATATAAGCAGCAGCTTCGTCCTTAGTAGTTTTATACTTGGGCAAGAAGGGGGGAGCCATCGAGGCCGAAAAATAGACGATTTTTTTATGTTTATTGGTATTTTTTTGGGCATTTTTTTCGTTTTTTTCGAGTTACTTTGCGACACTTATAAGTGCATCTCTGTTCATTTGTTCGTAAGAGCCGGGGGCCCTTTTCGTTACTGAGGTGTCTATAAGAGTGCCGACTGTGTGGACGAGGGCGTCTGCGTTTTTAAGGTGTTCGGCGAAGGAGAGGGGATGGAGGGCGTCGCCTTTTACTGGACGGTATTTCCCGGAGAGTTCGTAGTCTTTGAGGATGGGACAGTTGTAGGCGCCGGATCTGGAAACTGCGATTACGTTTATGCCTTTTTTGAGGGCCTCTCGGGCGACTGCTTGGCCGATGTAGCCGGAGCCGCCGATTATGCAGAGGGTTTTGTTGTAGAATCTGGACATTTTTAGAGGGGTTTTGGATGGTTTCTGGGGGTTTTTATTAGTTTTTATTGGTTTTTTCGGGTTTTTTGGGTTTTTTTTTTTTTTTGGGGAATTTTTGTTTTTTTGATTGTTTTTTTTTTAATTATTAGATAGTTTTAGGGTAGGTGGTTTGAAGTAAGTCAATAAAAGATGGGTTTTTTATTTAGTATTTTATTGAAAAATTAGTAATGAATTTTTATATTTTTTTTTTTAAGGATTTGTGATGCAAATGATATAATAAAAACTTATATAAAATTTGAATAAATAAGTAAATTTATAAAAAAGAGATTTAAAAAAACTTTTCTCCTATTTTAAATATCGGTCTATTATACAATATCAAAATAAAAAAAAAAGTTTACCAAAATGATTTAAATACTTTCCTTTTTCAAGGATTTAAAAACTTGATAAATAAAATTTATAATTTATGTTGTATAATTAATATATTTTTATTGGTAAAAAATATTATATTTGTTAAAATATTTAAGTAAAAAAATAATATATTTGGTAGAATTATTATGGATACAACCAATAATATGGATAATTTAAATAATTTTTTAATTAATTTCTTTATTACGTTAAAACTGAATAAATTTGAATTATTTATTTCATATATTTAAAAACATATTTATAATATAGTATTGTATTAAATTTGACTTTTAAAAAAATATATATCTTTAACTGATTGATTTAAAATATAATTATAATTAATTTTACAATAAATTTCTATAAATGTAATTAGAAATTTTTATATGAGCTTAATATGAAATTTAAAAAAGAACTTCTAAATTTTAAATAGGCTAAAAAAAATGTGGTTTAAACTAAATTTTAAGTAGCTTTTTATAATTTTAAAATCTGATTTTAACTGTATAAATTTTATATAAAATAGTTAATTAATGTTTGTATTAAAAATAGTTTTTAAAAATTAATGAGCTTTTTATATTATTTCGAATCCAAACAATTTTTAAAAAATAAATTAAATTATACTATTTATAAATAAATGAGAAATTACATAATATAAAATAAGTTTAATTTATAAAATTAAGTTAAAATTAAAAATGAACTAAATTATTTAATAATTTATAATAAAAATTTGTATCAATAAATATTTGTAGAAAAATAATTTAAATTTTAATATAATATGTTAATATTACTTATAAAAAAAGTTTTTTTCATGTAAAATATTTAAGGTATATTTATTTTATTCTTAATGTATCAACTTTAAAATTAAAATACTAAGATTAAAAATACCTTATATCTTTATTTTAAGCATCAATTTATAAATGATACTAAGATATTTTTGATAGGTTTCATTTTATTAAATAATTTTGATTTATTTTACTTAATACTATAAAAAATTTATCAATATTGATAATTTTGTGGTTAATAATCCTTAACTTTTTAACATATTTTATTGCATAATATGAAATTTTAGAGTTAATAAAAAGAATAAAAAAACAAGAATTAGTTAAATTTTATATGGTTGCATTATAACTAGGTATTTTTGATTTTATTAAATTAATGTTTTTTTTTTTTAATAACCAAAAAAATTAAAATAGAAATTAAGTTTTATGTAAAAAATAAAGAAAATATACCAATATAAATTAAAATATACAAAAACAAATAAAAAAGAATAATAAACAATAAATATTTGATAACAAAACAAGCTAAATAAAAAATTGCATAAAAATTTATAATAATTTTAGTGATAGACTTAAAATGGGGAACAGTTAGCAAGTGACTCAAAAATAAAGCAAGTATTTAGAAAATTTGGCAGAAGTTTAGTAAATTCCTAATAATAAAAAAAAACAATAATAGTAATAATAATAGCAGTAAGAAATCTAGTAATCAATGACAGCCTACACTTTAAATTCTATGAACATGGAGATCCAAAAATAGCAAATGCACATAGAAAACTTGAAAAAGCCTTCCTCTATCGAAAATAATAATAATAACAATAATAATAATAAAATAAGCAGAAAATTTTCGGAAAATTAGGGCAGTTTAGAAGTTAGCCCTCGATTCGGGCCAGTTGGGCTTTTGGACCGTCCTTCTCAGGAAAGAAAAGAAATTTACTAGATAAGAAAAAAATCTAGTAATTAGGACAGTTAAGACTTGGAACATGAAGAAGAAGAGCAGAAAAAAATTAATAATAGTAACAACAATAATAATAATAATTTTAGGATGGAGACGACTAATTATATTAGACAGAGCGATTATTATAATAATAGTAAAGTTAGTAATTACGATACTTTCAGTAATAATGGACAGTATCACGTTAATTAGTTTAAAATTAAGAATGATTTTAATTAAATTTAAAAAAAATTGACGCACAATTTCGTGTAGCACGAGGAGGAGTTTTTGAAGAACAATTTTTATGCGAAAAATTAAAGTTAAAGTTAAAATATTTCGTGTTAAGATTTGTAATAAATTAAAAATTAAAAATTGATATAATCATAGGGCAGTTATGGAGATTTTTAAGAAGAAAATTTAGTTATAAGTTACGGAAATGATTAAATAAACAGTTTGAAACAGTAGAATTATAAGTAGGCCAATATAATGTAAAAATATAATGAAAAGGAATACTTTTATGAAAAAGAAAACTATTAGAGAATATAAAATTAGAATATAAATCCGAGTAATTTTAAAAAATAACATAATCTAAATTAAAACTAACATTAAAATTAAAATTTAAATTTAAAAAATAAAAATATTGGCATAAATGACATGTATTATTCTCCTTCGAAGTAACAATATTATCTAAAAAAATCGCCCTAAATTCCTCCAAAAGATATTTCATTTTAATAATAACATATAGAATTTGACGATAATGATGAAAATTTGGATCCTAATATTAGAAATGAATTTTCAGCATCTTAATAAAATAGATAGCATGTAAAATAATAATTATATTAAATATTTATCAATTTATACATTTTTTTGTTTTTTTTAATTATTTTATTAATATTTTGATATATAAAAATATTACAAGAATTTTTTCTATAAAATATGTATTTTAAATTATCGTAATCTATTGTAATATTTAAATATATATTTATTATTAATATTAATTAGAGAAATAGCAGTTCTTGTATTAGAGAAGATACGATTAGTATGACGAATGCTATACCCTGTGAATTTTGCACACAAGAAATAAAATTAGAGAAATATCAGTAACATTAAAAAAACTGTTTACAAGGGCATAGGAAACAGGAGGAGAAAAATGAGGATAATGATGACGATGAAGAAAAAAAAGACTAAATAAATGAAATTAATTTAAATTAAAGTTCTTAGAAAAGTAATTAGCAGATGATAAAAAGTCGTTAAAAATAATAAATTATAAAAAGTGGGGCATATAACAATTAAATAAATTAGAGCAATTTTTCGAATAATTCTGAAAATTTTTAAATTGAGTGCGAAGTTTGTAAAAAATTGGTGGCTTTTAATTAATATCAGGTTCATTAAGAATAGTGTGACGTTATGGTTATTTGTAACAGCTGCGAAAAAGCTGTGCCTTCGAGACAGTTAAATTAACATTTGGAATAGTGTAATAAAAATCCTTGGTAACTTAAAAATAATAATGAAAATGAAAATAAAATGAAAATGTGCGATTTTTGCAGGATTTTTATAGTTTATGACCACGAAGATGAGTTTGTGGCGCATTTGAATGGACATTAAAAAATGAAAAAACATTGCCATTTTTGTAAGAAAAATGTTAGGTTTAAATTTCAGTTTTAGTACAAATTTCATTAGAATGGTAAATGTTAGTAAAACGAAATTAAAGGAAATAAATTGGCATATTAAAGGATTTTGCTTATGGGGCAGGAAGAAATGGAGAAATATAATGGGAAAAATCCTTAAAAAATGTAGGAATATTGGGACATGCTCGACAGGTACATTTATGAGGAAAAGCACGGTTTATAAGAAAAAATAATTGAGAAAATTCCTCATTTAATTTATGCAAAAAAAACTATAAAAAAAAGTTTAAAATAAATGCAGTTGAATAAAGTGATAGATCCTAAGGACATAGAGGGAAACAGTTGTACTATTTGTATGGACTACTTTGAAGAAAAATAAATGTTGTCGATTTTACCCTGTAAACATATTTTCCATAAATAATGTTTGAGTGAGTGGCTTAAAAGAGACGGGGTTTGTGCTGTTTGCAGAAATAATGTTACCGAAATGATAAAAAAAAATTAAAAATCTGCTTGAATTAATTTAATAGTATTTATTTTAATTAAAAAAAAAAAAAAAAGTCATATCTAACAATAAGTAAAAAAAGTAAAAATAAATACCATTTAAATTTCGCTTATTGCGAAAAATATTGTCTCAGAAAAAATAGTTTTAAGTTATATAAAAACTTGAATAACTACTTAATATTTATTTTAATACTTTGTTTTAAATTAAAAATGAAAATACATTAATTAAAAAGTATAAGGTTTAAATATATTATTATTATAAATTAATTGAGAGTATATATTTTTATAATTCTATAAATTTATATTTTAATATTTATCATGTAAATAGAGTTTTAACTTAAACTTAAGCTTAAATTAATATATATATTATTTAAATATTATATATAATACAACTTATTTTGCTTATTTTGTTTAAGTTAGTATATAAAACTTATTAAATTATTTGATATAAAAAATTTATTTATTTTTTTATTTCAATCAAAAGTTTTTATTCGAATTTTTTTCAAAATTTTTATCTTAATTTTGATCGTCATTAAAAACCAGGTCTTTTTCGGTTATATGCATTTTTTAGTCAACATTAAAAAAATTTAGTTCATTTTCATTATTTTCATTTTGATTCTCATTATTCAAAGTTTTTAAATTTTAGTTTTAATTTTAATTTTAATCTTATATTATTTTTTATGAATTTTTTTCGTCTTATGAATTTAAAATACTTTTATTTTCCAAGTTTATCAAAGTGTTTCTAAATCTGACAGGAGACCTTTATTTTTTAATGTCATTTTTGCTTTTATTTGAACTATTTTCAGGGCCAAGGGTCTGGTTTTTGTCTGTTGAATCAAGATTTTTTAAAGACTCAATTTGTATTTTTAGTTCAGAAACATTGCTTTTTCTATTTGAATTTTTTTGGCTGTTTTATGAAGATATTTTATTAAATGAATTTTGAGAAAAGCTAAAATTATTACTAATTTTTTTATTATTTTATAACAATAATTATTTATTTTATTAGATTTTTTTATCTTTGTGCGCGTTTTAAAAATCCATACTTTGCTGTTAGTCATCTTCTTCTTCATTTTCTTCAAGGATTTTCGAAGCCTGTTTTTTTTACAAAAAATTCACAGGATTTTCGTATAAATTATCCTTAAAAACTTAGGAATGGAACATTTTATCTGGCTGTTAAAATTTTTAAGTTTAAGGAGCTTTTGGAGTTTTTAAAGAACAGGAAAGTTAGGGTGAGTTGACTTCATTAACTTTTATTAACGAATCTATTTTTTTTAAACTATTATACTAGCCCTAATTCGACTGTTTTTGTTAATTATCACTTTATTTTTTTTATAATTATGGTCCAAATTACTGATTTACTTATTCAAAAAGATCTTTGAGTAAAGTTTAACTTGTTCTTAATTTTCTGCCTATTGGCAACTTAGACTATTCCATTTATTTGTTGGAATTTTTATTATTTTCTTTTTCAATTATATGTACTAGGCTACTTCTGTTGTTGAAAAATAAACTACTATTGTTAGTATTAATAGAAAATTTTTTTTAGTTGGGGATATAAGATGTACTGTTATTTCTGTTTAAAATTTAGGGTTGATTTTTTATTTGAGACTAAATGAACTTGCTTGATTGGGTTTGTGAATGTTTTAATTATTGTGGTTTTTAGGATATTTAGTTTTTGTTTATATTTCCAGTTATATTTGTATATAATTGGTTGTTTTAATTATTTTTAAATAAAGTTGAATTATTTTATTTTAAAAGGGATAAACGGTAATGATTTTAAGGCAAAGTTTATTCTTATTATGTTTAAATTTAATTTTACATTTTAGACTTATTAATATTATTGTTCTGATTTATTTAATTAAATAACACTGAATTATTTATTTTTGGATAAGCTTAGCTTATATATTATTAAGATTATGATTGAGAAAGATTCCCGGCGAAATTAGATTAAAATATTTTATTCCCTAAAAAATAATAAAATTTTATTAAAATAAATTTTTATTATAGTTTTTTTACTATTAAAAATTCCATTTTCCTAAAAATGTTACTATAAATCATTTTTTTAAGACAATTATCTATTTTTAGGCATGATATTGTATTTCCTAGCTAAAAACAACCCTATTAATTATATAATATTAAAATTATATTTTGTTATTACTCTATAAAAATTATTTTAGCTAATAAATAATTACCATATTTCGTTAAAATTTCCTCTGAACTATGATTAATTACCTAATAATAAAAAATAATGATTTAAATAATATCATTTTTTAAGAGAAAATTGTTTAAATTTTATTACCATTTTATTGCTATTTAAGTTTTCTGATTATTATTTTAATAATTATAACATATCAGTGGAATTTATTTAAAAATCATTATACATTCGTTTAAGTTCTTCTTTTTCATTTTAAAGTCTTTAATATGTAAAAAAATCTTAACATTGCAATTTTACTCTAATTTTTTGCCCATTTGTTTCTTCTTTTATCGAAATACCTTTTTATTCCCCATAATTTTAAGATAAAGTTCTTAAAAAATTGGTGTTTTAATATTTTTAATTATTAGAACTGCTTTATTTTTTTTAAATAAATTGATCCTCTATAAAATTGATAAAAAATATATAATTTTAAATATTAAATATTTATTTATAAAATTAAAAAAAGTTTTAATTATTTGACATTAAATCATTACATTTAAACATAAATAAAAATTTTGATTATTTAATAATAAAAAAAATATTTCTAATAGAAGTTATCATACAATAATTTTTAAATACTAATATAGTTTTTTTTTTTATAATGATTGTAAATGATAAATTATATTTAAAATCTTAGTATGTGTTATTATATATTTTTTTTAACTAAATTATATTTTGTTTATTTTTTACAATTCAGGCTTTAATTTTCATCTTTTTTTTTTTTTTTATTTAAATTTGGTTATATATAGTTGGCATTATCCTCTTCTTATATAGATGTGGCTGAATTAATATTTTGGTAAAATTAGTTAGTTTAAAATTGCTCTAATTTATCTATATAATTTTCTGTAATTTCTGAAGCATTTTTTATTTTAGACTATATTGTATAATTATTATCTTAAGAATTTTGGGACATCAAATCGTCTTGATCTTGAATATTTTTATTTCTGCTTTTATTACTTTTTACTTTATTAGAAATTATTTTTAGCTTTTAAGTTTTTTTATCGAATTTAGAATTTTTGCTATTGGATGAGTTATTGTTTTGATTGTTTAAAATTTTAAAAAGTGCCTCCTGTTTTAAAAATAAGTTAAATTGAATATACTTTATTTATCAGAATCAATTTTAAAAAAATAAATAATACTCTTGCAAATATTTTCTATGACTCATTGCTGGATTCCATTAGAGAACCATTATTTTCTTCAGAACTAGTAGATAAGTGCAATTTAAATTCATTTGATTTTTCTGTGATAAATGATTTTTAACTTTAATCAATATTTTCCTTCATTTACGTTAAAAATTTAATAAAAAATAAAATAATAGATATTTAAAAATTAAAGTACAAATGACTTATTTTATTTTATAATTAAATTTATAATATTTACATTTATTTGATCATTTTATTATATTTGGTTGAATTTTTAATGATAATCATTGCTTTCTTTTTGTTTTTACATTTATAAAATTTATAACTTATTCTGCTAAAATGTTTTAAATAGTGAGGGTTATTTATTTTAAAATTAATTGTTGTAATCACTGTTATCATTAGGATCTTTTTAAAAATTGTATATTTTGGCCTTTTATTTCTTTTTTTCATTTAAATTAAATACTCTATTTTTCATTGACTAAAATCTCTGCTATACTTACTACTTATTATCATGAATGTCATAATTATCTTCTATTTCTGCTTTTATTAAATTTTTATTGTCAATTATTTTGTTTAGATTATTATGAGCTGTATTACTTTAATATAATTATTGTTCAATAAGAGATTATTTTTTTTCTACTTTTGACTATCTTTTTTAATTTTATCTTTCTATATTTTGCTAAATTTTATAGTTATTTTTTTCTTGCTCAGACCATTTTTTTTACTCTAATATAATAAAATACTACTTGTTTTTAATTTAATAAAGTAAATGAAAAAAATAATTTAATATAGAGATAATTATATGAAAATTTATATTATATTTACCTTCCTATTCTATGATATCCCTAATTTTTATAAGTTTTTTATAATTAGATTTTATTAATTTAAAATTAATATTTAATAATTATATAAGTTTTTACCTATTAAAATAATTATATGAGTCTTATTGATCTTAATTCCACATAAACTTTTAAATTACTTTAATTTCTAATCTAATATTTTTTTATATACAATTCTATTTAATTAGATGAAACTATATTATTTTTTATTTATTTTAATAAAAATTATATTTGATTTTTTTATTATTTTTTAATAGTGATTTTAAAAATTCAATCTAGTATTTTTCTGAAAAATATAAAAATTTATGTGATTCATTATATTAAACACATATTAATTGATTAATATTTTATATCTTATAACTATTACTACAAAAATTATAATAAAAATAGATAGTTTCATTTAAGTGTACTTATCGTATATATTACAATAAAAAATTAAAAATAAATAGAATTTAGGTATTTATTTTTATATTTTTTAATAATTAAAATTATATAAATTATTTATATAAATTAAAAGATATGTTTGAGTCAAATTGTGCTAGAATTTCACTAAAAAGTATTCCTTATAAATCTGATGGATTTGGAAGAGATTCTTATATTTATAAATGTAAAGATGGTATAAATTAATCTAAAATGGCAAACACTTATTAATTTTAAAGTATCAGAGGTAATTTAATTATTTTTGTGTATCATAAATTTATTGATTCACAATTTAAGTTTATTTTAATATTAAAAATAATTACTTTTAAAGAAAATAAATATGAATCGCCTAAAAAAAGGTTCTAAAATTTATAAATTATTCCTAAAGTAAACCACTACTATACTGATGGGACTGGTAGAGATAGATATATTAAGTATATATCAAAAATTAAAAAATAACATTTATTTAGATAATATTAATGATTTAATTTATATTAATATTTATATATATTTCTACATAAAATATTCTAAGTCTAAACTTAGAATATTAAATTTATATTTAATACAATTAATTACCATAATTAATTTTCATATAGGATAAATGAAGGAGGTTTTATAGATGGAAATTAAAAATAAAATTATCTTTAAAGCCTTAGACGATATTCAAATAATACTGAAAGCGAAAACTTTATAAAATAGCATATATTTTCAAAAATTCCGTATGATATAAGTCCAATTAGTTAAAATATGAAATAATAAAATAAAATTCTATAATAGGAATAAAAATATTTGACTGAAAGATTAATATATAGTAAAGGTAAGAAACAATATAGAAGTTTAAGTCCTTTAGATTATGGGTAAATAATATTTAAATATTTTTTTATTTTAATAATAAAATTTTTAAAAATACTAGAAAAAAGTTAGATAAATAAGGTTTTATTTAAAAGGATCAAACATATATTAATGAATAAATGAATTAAATGAAAAAATAAAAAAGTTTACCCAAACTTAATGATGAATAAAACTTAAAGCAATAATAATTATAAAATACTGACTTAAACAGTAATAAATGTAATGATTATTCCGAATTTAAAAAGTAAATTAATAAAAATCATAATTAAAAATAAAAAATCTATATGTTTAAAAAAGAGCATAAAATTTTGCAGAAATAATAAAGAGAAGAGGATTAAAAATTACAAAATTTCAAAAAATATAGTGATTTTTATGACAAAGTAGAACGAAAGTAGAAAGAAAAACGCTTTTTAAATAATCAAAAATAGAATAATAATGATAATAATAATATTAATTAAATAAGTTTATACAAGTTATAATATAAAAAAAAATAAAGATTTTATTCTCCTCCACTGCATCCAAAGTTAAATAATTAAATATTTCTTGAATAAAGTTATATTAAATAATTTCCTAAATATTAATAAATTGTAAAAATAAAAAATTTGGGAAAATAAAGTATTAAACTTGTAGCGTGATAATTTTTAATTTTTAATTTTTATTTTATTTTAATTTTCAATTTATATAAGTAAATTTATTATAATTTTAATTTTATCTTATTATATAATATGCAAAAAATTATGAAATTTTATTTGAATTATATTTATTTGACTTTTATGATTATCCATACAGTGTGTTAATGATTTTTATTATAATAAATTTTATTTAAATTAAATACGAAAATCATATAAAACTATTAAGATTTTTTAAGAATAATAGTCTTACTTCATAGTATTTTAAAAATATGAAAGTATAATTAATATTTTATTAAACAATAAATCAATTATTCTTATACATAATGATTAAAAATTATTCGTGCCTTTTTTTTTTTTTATATTTTTTAGATTTAATTAATTAAAGCCCATTGAATATTAAGTATTTTTTTTCTATTAAATTAATATGACTATTTAAGAAAAAACAGAATAATTAATATCTTATTAAAAATAAAAATAAAAAATAAAAAAAAATAATTTAATATGACAGAATAAACTTTATTACATTGTAGAAAATAAAATCACAAAGAATTAAAGTTCATTTTTTTAAATTTTAGTTCTGAAAGCGAAGAAAACCTGTTTTACTGTCCAATTTGTATCACAAAAGAGTAGTTTTAAAAATATAATGATAATTTATAAAATACCAATGTGTTGATATTAGATTAAATTTAAAATATGGAAATAAATTAAGAAAATATAGTTGGATGGCCTCCAATTAGAGATAAATATAACGAATAAATATATTAAGATTCCCTAAAATTTTTAAAAGATTATGGATCAGATTACTCTTCTATTGTTAATATTTTAAAGGATAAAATTCTAAATTTTTATGACGATTTTTACCGTAAAATTACAGCACAAATTTAAAATTAAAAAAAAGAAGCACTTATTTAACTAGAAAAGTATTGTTAACATAATTTTTAAAGTTAAAATTAGGAAACTGATTAAAACAAGGTTTAGGAGATAATTTCCAAGTTTGATGTAAAAATTTTAAGAGAAAAATTACAAGAATTTTAAACAAGTTAGATAAATGTTAGTTAATTATACCAATTTAAATAGGAATAAAATAAATAGATATTTAATAATGCTTAAATTTTTTCTTCATTAACCAATTAATTAGAGAAAATTAAAGAAATTAATTAAGAATTGTAAAAATAGTTTACTAAAATTGAAGAGTTAATTGTTCCCTTTGAAAGTTACAAAATAAATTTAGATACAGTAGGCAAAAATAACACAGGAGATATGTTAAAATTTTTTAAGAATACTTATAAAGAATGTTTGAATAAGGGAAATTTTGAAGTAGATAATGAGAATGGAATTGTTAAATTTAATAGCGATTAATGGTCATGTATTTATTCTGAGAATTTGATAAAAGAGAAAAAATATCATTTAAAATTTAAAATTGATTTCAAAAATCATGTTTAAAATATGTATTTGAATTTTTCATTGACCGATGATAAAGATAAAGAAACAAAAGACCTGTAAACGGATAATTATGTCAGAATTTTCGACAGACAAAATGAGTCTTCTGAAATCGGAGGAGAATTTAGAAAATAGGGAAAAGAATTTTACGAATTTTTTAATGATAATTATACCATAATTAATCTTGTTTTTAACATATAAGAAAAATACATGGAATTTTATGATGAAGGCAAATATTCCTATTAAAGACTTGCATTAAAAACAGAAAATATCCAAAATTGGATTTTGGTTATTACTTATTGCTAATCTTATTCTAAGGAATTGCCTACTACTATTTAATTTTTAAAATGAAGTTTGATTTAATTTTTTTAATATAAAAATTTTTACTATTTTAAGTAAAATATTTTTAAATTTTCTATTTTAAATTTTATATTTAAAAGTTATTTGATTGAAATTAATCTTAATTTAATTAAATTTAATATATTATAATATAGAATATGTGTTAAAAATTAATAAATACCTCATTTTTTTATCAATTTTTATTATTTTTATTTTAGTTTTATAGATATTTTTTATACTAGTTAATTTTATATTCATTTTTCAATATCATTTTCATTTTTACTTTATAAAGTTTTTTCTTCTTTTTTAAAACTGTTTTCATCTAAGAATTGGTTATTTATTTCATCTTATAAATTAGATTAATCTTGATTATTTTATATTATTTTTTCTATATTCTATTTATTATTAAAGTTTTATGACATTTTATGTTCGCTATAATTTTAACTATTAGGTTACATATTTTAATTATCCTTATTATTTTAATATTTATGATCTTTATCCAATTGGCTTTTTGATTTTTCTAAATCTTATAAACTTTATTAAATTACTAAATTTATTTGTTTTATTTATTTTTCACCTAAAATTTCTTGAATTGATTTTTATTTTTGAATTTAATCATGATTTTTAATATATTCTAAATTCTCTACTATTAGTTATTTAAATTAATCTTCAGCAATGTCATTATTTAAATTTTTAGTAAATATTTACTATTTTTTTACATTTATAAACACTAATTGCGGGGAATCAATATTACTCTATGTTTGAATCAAATTTTAGTGTTATTGAATTTTTTCAAAAATGAATGAATTTTATATTTCATCAACGTAAAAGCATATCAATTTCTAATCTACGTCTTATTTAATTTCATAAAAAAATTTACTTAGAGTTTACATATAATTAGTCAATAGTTTTTAGTTGTTATTATTATTATCATTTTTAGTTTATAAATAGGCTACTATAATATAGTCCTCATTATTACTAATTTTATTAGAAACAAATTTATCAAAATTTTATCCACTTATCATTTGAGAAGTATCATTTAAAGTTGAAACAAATTAAAATTGGGAATAATCTACCTTATTTTATTCTTAATAATTTTATAAAAAGTCAATTTAAGTAATATAAGAAAATTAATAAAATTAAATTCAAGTTCTAAATATAAAATTTAATTTTTTACTTTCTTGATTTTATTATATGAAATTTTCAACTTTTTATTAAATATCTTTTAAGCTTAAATTAACATTTTACGGATCTAGAAAAACCTTTTTATATGGATAAATTATATGTTTATAATATTTTCCAAAAACTGAAGCATCTTTTAGTTATTAGGAAAAATCAAATATCGAAAATCTTTTAATTAAATTTTATGCAATTAATATATTTTAAAAATTAAAATATATATAATATGTATATTTAATTATTTGATATCATTTAAGTACAAAATTATACAATATATATAATTTAAAATTTATTATTTCAAATAATTTAATTATTTACCTTGGATACAAAGTATTCATATGCGGAAATAAATCTTAAATATTTTCAGTTTAAACGATTAAAAATATAAATTTATCGTGATATTTTTGGTAAAGTTGGTTAAAAATTTACAGTCTTTTTTGGTCCAATTCATCATTTTTATTTTAAGATAATAATAGCGAAAAAACGTCTTTATTATCGGAAAACTGCATTTTTTTGAAGAGTTTGCCCAAAGAAGAGTATTTGGTGTCTCTTAATAAAATGACTGAGGGCAGAATTTGGTTCAGTAAACAGGCAAAATGTTTTTCTTTTTCTTTTTTTTTTTCGCTGAAGTTTTCAGGAATTACTTGATTTATATTTCTTATTAAATTTTGGTTTTTTTAAACGAAATCACTAAGACTTTGTAAATTATTTTTTATATGATCGATTTTAGTTTCGTACAGTTATTTTTTTAATTGGTATTGGTCTTGTTCGCTTTGGATTTTGGGAATTTATAAACCAAATTGCTGTAAAAAGTAAAAAAAATATAATTTAATATGAATAAATAATATGATTTCTTTCTTTTTAAATATATAAATATTAATTTTTATATATAATATTTTAAATTCTTTACTTTTTGTTCATTTACGGGAAGATTTAAAAATTAAAGTTTTTTAATTATATCATTGTTTAAAGTATAGGTTTCATAATCCTACAAGGCTAAGGTTTTTTTAATTTCATCATTTTCTATGATAACAAATTTCGACTTTTAATTGACTAGTTTTCTTTCAAGGCACATAAAAGCGAATTTTCCAAATTATCGTACAATTTTTTAAGCTTTTTTGTTTTTTTTTTAATAATTTTAGGGCACACATTAAATTACTACTGGTGCATCTAATTCAAATGACTGATAAAATAAATCATCTAAAAATTATAATTATTATTAAGTTCCAACATCTTGAAATTCGTCTAAAAGTGAAATATATCTTTAGGTTTTTTCAATAAGTTTGTTCAATTTTTTTTTTTCGAAAAAATTATTTTTATTGTATTCAAAGTAAACATAGTCATTTGAATAAGGAGTTTTAAAATAAATTTCAATAGGATCCGACTGCTAATTAGCTTTTTCCAAAAATTTTAGGTCTTTTACTCTGTTTACTAAATTTTAGACGTCTTCTAAGATATCTTTTTTAACTACATATACATTACCATTGAATAATTAAGGGTTATTTGGATCTTTTTCCCTTTGTTCTTCGAAAATGTTATTTATTGTTTTTGCCACTTTTACCTGAAAATTAAAAAAGAATGTATTTAATTATATATATATATGTGAATTTTTTATAAAATTAAAAAATTAAAAGTTTATATAAAAATTGATACAAATCATAAAGTATTAAATTTATTTTCTTTATTATAAATTTTTAAATACAAGTTATCTTTAAATTGATTCATCTTTATCGTTTTCATAGACTATTAAAAAATAAGTGTCTATTTTATTTCCTAGGATTTGTAGTATATATTACTCTTTATTTAGAACTATAGGATCTTTTTAGTTTTTTTCTAAATTATGAACTTAATTTTTAGAATTTTAATATTGTTAGTAAAGTTAATTTAAAGTAAATAATCCAGATAGTATTAGTATTCTAGGAATTTTAATATTTTTTTAGAAAAATTAAGGAAAAAATTTGAACTGGGTAAATGAATTATATATGCGATTTGGAGTTATCTGATATTTATAAAAAGCACTATTTCTAAGAATTTTTGTTAAATATTAAGTTCTCATATGGATTTTTGTTTCTTTTAGTTTTTTATCTGTGGATTTTTATTTTTAATATTTAATTGTTTGATTGAAATTAGTATTTAAATAATTTTTAGGTTTTATTATAGTATTATTTTTTGATATAATAATTAATAATTAAGAGAAATATAATATAAGATAAATATAATTCATAATTTATATTATATATATGGAAAATATAGTAATATAATATAAATTATTATAAATTTACATAAGTGTAAGAAATGAGAAATAAGATAATGATATTTTATTATTTAAAAGTCAAAATTTTTATGGAAATTTATATTTTGCAAAATTTAACTATGGTAAATTATTATCCACTTTTAATGGTTATGTCTGAATTAATTTTTAAACATTATCATAATTTTCTATTATTTTTTAGGGTTTATTTTCGAAATCTAATTTAAATATTTAAATAATAATTTATATTAAAAATTATTCAAAATATATTAATATATATATATATTTATTTATTACTTTAAATTTCTTTTTTGGGGCTACAAGTTCTTTTGCTATAAGGATTTCCAGTTTTAGGGTTTATATTTTTCAAAAAATTTAGGTTTAAATTTTTTTTATTAAGCAAATTTTAAATTTTTTAATAAAATTAATCTGTATTTTTTTTCACAATTAAATCGTTATTCAAATCCAAAAGTTATTTTTATTTATTTCTAACTGGAGAAAGTGATCTTACTTCTGCTTTGTAGTTTAGTTCAACTGGGTGGTGAGGGACCTCGGCCACTGTTAATTTGTTTAAATTTAGGTGTTTTTTGAAGCTTTGGTCAATTTTTTGCTTTAGTTTTATTTCTGGCAGTTTATTTTAGTTTATTTCGTTGTTTATTTAATAATCTTTTAAGGTGTCGTTGATTGTTCTGACCATTTTTTCTCTTTATATAATTTTCCTTACGTAAAATCTCTCTTTGGGTGGGCTCATTGAATTTAATTTCTAAAATTATTTTATTTTAATTTATTTACTTAAAGTTTAATAACTCTAAATATAATAAAAAGTTTAATATTGTAAAAATTTAATTTTACTTTATTTTATAAATAGCTTGATGTACTTCTATATTTTCTACCGGAATTATAATTGGCCTCTTCATATAAACTGGTTTCAAACTTGAAAATTTTCTTATCACTTTATTCTCCTTTATTTTTTATATAGTATGTTATTTTATTAGGATCTTAATTGAATCTCTACATATAATCCTCTTTTTTCATATTAAACTGAGATGGTTCTGTTTCTAATTAACTATTTAAATCTTATGAATTTGTCAATGAATTATCAGTATTTTAATTTTTATTTTAATTTTCAAATTGGCTCTTATTTTTGTTTGAAGTTTTGGACACTGGTATTTACATTTCATTGTTATTTTATTAATTAAAAGTTTTATTTAGGTTTTCTTTATATGTTTAATTTAATTTTAAAGTTTTTTTATCATAGTTGGTGTTAATATTAAAATTTTTTAGATTTTCAAGTCCTTCAGGAACCTAAAATTTCAAATAATATTTAAAAATGATGAATTTTTTTCAAATCATAAATTCATAAATTTGAAATTTAATATGACTTCATTATAATTAAATAAGAAAATTACTTTAAAATACAATTTATGTTAGGCCAATAATATCTCAAGTTCTTGGCCCATCATGATATCATTTTATTAAGCTTTTTCTTTTTCTTATATTTTTTATAAAATTTCTTGATTTTATTATTTTTTTACGCTAAAAACCTATCTGTTATCCCTTTTTTAAATAGGAGGTTCTTAATCTATAAACCACTCATCAAAAGGCTAAAAATTATCGACCGGATAATTTTTAAAATTCGCCAGTTATTCACAGAGCCAAATAGTGTGTTTTGCATTAAATTTGGGCAAATCTCTTTAGAGCTGGTTTTTTCTGTGTATTTCATAGGCTTATTAGTAAATTTCTTCTACTATTTCTTAACAAATTTGAGATGATTCTGAGTATAAAGGTTAAATAGGGGGGGTTTTTTGGGGCTTATACAAATTTTTTATAGCTGGTATTTATTTTTATTTTTATTATATTTATTAGTTTTAATTTTAATTTAAATTTTATTCTTATTTTTCTGCTTTTTTATCTGGTATTTTGCTTTTTTCTTGTTGTTTAAGCTTTATTAAAGAAGAAGATGGTTAAGAATTTTCCGTTTTCATTGAAATTTTTTTACTGGAACCGCCAAAACTTATTTTTGAAAGTCGGCCGTCTTTTGTAGGCAGGTAAACTTTACTCATTATTTTTAGATTGATTAATAAATTTTAATGTATTTATTTATAGATTTTTGAAATAAGTTTAATTTGTTAATTTTTGTTAATGTTCTTTATTTTTTTGTTACTTAAATTGAATTTTTTTAATTTTAGAATTCTTTTAAATTTTTATTAGAAAATTATTATTATTTGTTTAACCAATGGTTTTTTAATATTATAATAGTATTTTATATATATTAGATTGTAATTTATGGTAAAATTAAATAACTTAATTCACTATTATATATATTTTTTTAGGCATAAAATTATAAAAAATTTATGTATATTTAATTTAATTTGATGCATTAAATAGTGGTTCCGAATAATTTTAGTATTAAATTAAACTCTTTAAAGATTACTAAAAGTTTTATACTAATTTATTACTAAATTTATATTATAATATTTATACGATTGAAAAATAAAGTAATTTATCAATTATTTTAGGGGTTCCATAATGGTTGATATCTCTTTTCTCTATTTTTAAACTCTTAAAATAATGGTTATAATAATCTTAAAAATGGTTCTTTTTCTATATATATTAAGGTGCACAAACTCTTTATAAAAATAAAAAATATTATATTTTATTAAAATGTAGGAAACTAAATAGAATTTAATAAGTTATTATAATTTTACATTAGTAACTGCTTTTAATTGTCTTTTAGTATTATATATTAATCCCAGTTCCCCAATATAATCGATTGCAGTGATATCGGCTACTTGTTTATCTATAAATTAAAATTATAAATTAAGTTAGTCTATTAAATTTTTACAAATTAAATTAATAATTTTGTTATAAAAGCATTTATTTACCATCTCTATATAATCCAACATGTCCATCAGCAACAATATAAAAGGCATCAGCATCATCATTCTAATAAATAAATAAATAAATAAGTAAATAAGTAAATAAATAAATATATATATATATTTACCTAGTCAAAAATGAGTTCGCCCTACTTTAAGACTTTATCTTAGGTGACGTCTCCGAGTCTGGATCTTTCATAGGGATCTAAGTGGTCGAAGATTTTGACTTTTTCGAGGATACTTTCGTGTTTTTCTCTTTTTCTTCGCTGGGCGTCCTTGACTATAACGTTGAAGCACTCTCTGTCGAGACTCCACAAAAGACACTTGGTTTTGGCCTGGATGGAGGCAGCTCGGGGGGCGTTGTAGAGAAGAGCTAGTTCTCCGAAGGCTTCTCCGGGGTGGTAGGTTTTTAGGTAGGTGTTTTCGCCGTCTTTTGAGAACCTTTTGAAGCAGTCTAGTTCTCCTTCTTCGATGACGTATAAAATATTTCCTGATTCTCCTTGTTTTATTACCCACTCGTTTGGCCTGGAAAAATTAAAGATTGTTTTTTCGTTAGTTTTTTATTTTGAAGGTTGAGAGAAAAAAATGTAAAAAAAGGTAAAAATAAAGTAAAAAAGCGTAAAAAAAGGTAAAATAAAGTAAGTAAGCTTAAAAAATTGTATAAAATGTAAAAGTTAAATATGATGAGTTGAAACTAAAGATAATTGTTTTTTTCTGCAAAAATTTTAATTTATTTTACTCAAAAGTACACTCCTCCATGGCACCGACGATAATATCTATTTCCTCTTGATTAAGTACTGAAAACATGAAAGCTTAAGCCATTTTGCTTTTTATTCTGTTTTTAGCTTCCTCTGATTTTGGGATAACTTTTGCTTAGAAATCTTCCTTCTTGTTAAATTTCCCATAAGCTTCAGCGGAAATAGAACTTCTTTATCCTTTATACATCTTTTAAACTAGGGTAAAAAATAATTTATTATCATTAATTAATTAATTAATTAAAAAACGGTATTTAAAAAATTAAATTAATTTTTTAAATTATTATTATTATATATTTTAAAGGTATTTTGTGATATGGGTAATCGTAATTAATTTATAAATATAATAATGATTTTTTATAAACTTGCAAATTTAGTATAATTATATTTTTTTTATATTTTTTAAAATTTTACCTTTTTATTCTATTTCTAAATCATCAACTACATCTTCTTCTTCGCTTTCTTCGTCAGAAGTTTCAGGTCTCTTATAATCTTCAGGAACCTTGGGATTTCCGTAATCATATTCCTTTAATAATTAAATATATATTTATTTATTAAGTTAGTCTATTTGTAAAAATTATTTATTAATTAAGAATTAGAAATTTCAGTTTTTTTTTATTATTTTTCATTAAATTTTTTGACGCTGATCATTAAAAAAGTAGATATTTAATTTAAACTGAAGTTTAATTTTAGAAAAATTAGGTAAATTTAGTTTAAATTAATTGTAAAAATACCATTTATTTTATTCCTGCTTAGTTTCCATCTACCATTTATCTTCCTTTGGTTTAAAGCCATTCAGTTGCAAAAGAAACCTTTAATCACAAATAAAAAAAAATTAAAAACTGAAATTAAAATATCAAAAATTTTTATAGATCAATAATTTTTAGTAAAAATTGGAAATAATATTTATAATATTTTTTATTAGATTAAAATATGTTATATTTTTGTTATCGCTTTTTTTATAAAAATTTGTGTCGATTTTTATGCATTAAAAAATAAAAATTACAAAATCTTAGGGCATATCAATAAGTAGGTCAACAATTAATCTTTCAAAAACTGGGTTTATTTTTTTTGTCAAATATTCTTTCATTTAAGCTTATCTATCCATTTTTATATTATAATTTTGCAATTAATTAATTTATGTGACTTTTAATTTAAGTTTTAATTTTGGGTTGTTTTTTTAATGAAAATTTTTTTATGAATTTTTTTGCTGTTTTGTTATGTTTTTTCAAAATATTTTTTATTTCACTTAATTAATTTATAATAATAAAGTAAAGTGAGTTGGTTAAATTTTATGTATTTTTATTGAATAATTAATTATATTTTTTTTTTTCTTGTATGTATTAATTTAAATTGATAATTGTAATAGATTATATTTACAATTAATCATTGTTTTATTTTTTTGAAATTTTCTTTATTGGGATTTTATTAATTCGAAAATCAAAATAATGAACCTGCATTTTTGGTAATTTTTAATAAATTAATGTACAAATAAGTAAGAACAATTTTTTTTAATTTTAATCAAAATATAATAATAATTGTTTGCTTATAAAATAAAATTTACTTTTCACATTTATTCAAAGTTAAAAAAATTTATTTTTTAATAAATCCTTATTTATCGGTACTATAGTTTATTTTTTCTGAATTCAAATTAGATAAAATCAACTTATAAAAATAAAAACTATTAAATTAATATTTATGATAGTTAATCTTAATATAGAACAGGGATAATTAACATTTTAATAAAATTTATAAGTATAAATAAAATGAATATTAAAAAAGATAATAAATTAACTATTTATATTTAAATTGAATTTCTAAATATAAATCTAATAAAAAATATACATCATTTCAATTATTTTGCATAAATAAAATTAAAATATATTTAAAATATTAAAATTACATTATAATAACAAACAGTAAGATTATAACTGGTTTTTTTTTTTTATTTAAAAAAGAAATATATGTTGTTTATATTATAGAAAATTCACCTATTTTGTAATAAATTTTCAAAAACTGATTTAATATTCTTAATTATGGAAGATTTTTAAATTTCGATTATTAGTTGTTTGGGTATTAATATTTATAATATTGATTAAGAAAAAAAATATTTATAAAATTTACATAATTAATAATAACAACAAATTAAAATAAAGTCAGAAAAAAAAAAAGAAAAAAAAGAAAATTTATTTAGAATATAAAAAAATTTAGAAATTAAGTTTAAAATGAGTTCAAATATACAAGGAATTAGCAGTAAAATGGAAAATGTCGGAAAAAAGATTAAATCGTAATTATTTCCACAAATTTTTGTTAATTTTAGATTTTTTTTTTTTTAAGCTAAAGCTAAAATGTATATATTTATTAATATAATTCATGTAAATTCATTAATTATAAAAAAATGTAAAAATTTAAAATAAATAAAATAATATTAATAGTCATTTATATAATTATAAAGATCTAAAAAGAAATTTACTTGGGAATTGATGATAGATGGATAAAGACATTTAATTGAGGCCTTTTTGTCTTTAGCCTCTGGTAAAAAAAGAATTGTTCATAATAAAAAAGAACTACACTAAGAAAAAAGGTAAATAATTATATTTAAAATATATATCATAAAAAGAAGATTTAATATAATAATTATTATATTAATAATTTTTAATTTAAAAATTAATTTTTTCTTAATTTAGAATGACAATAAAATCTTAGTACAGATTTTCTATTGGGTACCATTAATGTTTATTACAATAAAATAAAGATGTTTTCGAATTGAGAATAGATAACGAAACATTTAGCTACTATTATTCTAATTGTAATATAAATATTTTAATTTTAATAAATAATTAGCGATTTAAATTAAATATTTTATTTTATATTTAAATTACATTTAATTTAAATAAAAATTTAAAAAATTTATAGAATAAACTAAAAGTCAGTTTAAATTTGAAAATGATAGAGACTATGATAACGAATTGCCCTCTCATAAGCCAAGGTAATATGGATAAATTTTATCTGCCTTTATTTTTAATTAAAGAATGATTTTTTATATTTTTTTTTTTTTATACTTTTTTATACTTTTTTTAAAATTAACTATATTTAATATAATAAAAATAATTATTAAAGTATCGGAGGAGGTTCTAAATACGCTGGATACAATAAAGATTCTTATGAATTTGAAAAAAATAATAATTATTTAAAACAAAGTGAACCCCCTGTTTAGAAAAAAGACGAATAATTAAGGTTTGACTTTGATGATGACGAAGATAACAACGATAAAGGCGTAGGTTATAGTAATTTTGACGATAAAAAATAAGTTTAAGATTAAAGAAGAAGTGAATTTTAATTTTAAAAATAAGAAAAAAAAAGTAGTAATAGTGGATTTGACTAAAAATTTGACTTTAGCAAACCTTAGGAACAAACAAAAAAACCTTCTAATAAATTCGATGATTTTAAATCTTTTGAGAATTTCGGAAACTCCTCAAATACTAATTAAAATAGCAGTTAGAATCAAAATTAAAATTAGGGTGGTTTTGGAGATTTTAGCGATTTTTCTCAATTTAACAAATAACCATAATAATAAAATTCTTCAAATAGTTAATAAACTGCTAATAATTAGCCCAGACCATAATTAGAATAATAAAGAAGCTTATTAGACGATGATGATATTCCAGCCAATGTAATATAAGGATAAAATAGCAGTAGTAATTATAGTTAATAATAGTAATAATAAAATTAATAATCATAAAACTTTAATTAAGCTTCCTAAAATGTGAATAATAATAATAATGGTGGTTAATAATAATAGAATTAAAATAATAATAATAATGTTCATGATGATTTGTTTTCTGACCTTATGGGAGGTCCAACTAACCAAGATATAAATAATAATAACTTTAACAACAACAATAATAATAATAACAACAATTACAATTAATAAAATTAAAACTATTAAGGTAGTTAAAAATAAAACTTAGATATAATGAGTATGTTTAATTAAAATTAATAATAACAAAATAACTAATAAGACAAATATTCTGCTTTAGATGCTGTTGGGGGTAACAATATTAATAATATTAATATGTAATAATAAAACATGTAATACTAAAACAACGGATAGAATTACTATAACAACCAAAATTAGAACTAAAATTATATGTAAAACTAATAATACTAGAATAATAATAACAATAATTTTATGGGTAATTAGTATTAAGGAAACATGGGTATGAATAATTAAAACAACTAATTTAACAATAATAACAACATGTAGAATCAATAATTATATTAATAAAATAGTTTTAACTAATAATAATAGTATGGAAATAATAATTAGGGCGGTTTTTAAGGAAACAACCAAATGGGATACTAATAATAATAGACGTAAATATTTTTACTATAAAAATTAAAATTATTAAAATATTTTTCTTATTTTTTTAAAACTGCATAAATTTAATATAAATTAATTTAATTTTTAATTAAAAGTTAACCTGCTCATTCTAATCCATTTGATTTGCTATGATCTAATATTATTTTGTTAAATATCAAAAATATACTTTTTTACTATATATATTAGATTATGCAATAATGAGAAAGAAGATGTGTACAATGATTACTATACTAATTTATCAACATTTATTTAATTATAAGAATTTATATGAATTATAATAATATAATAATTATAATATTTATTCAAAATATTAATATTAAATCAAGATTTAAATTTAATAATTAAAGATAATATTTTCTTTTTTTTAATGTTAATTAAAATTATTTGTAAAAATAATAATAATTTATAGTTATAAATGAATTTATAAATCAAAAATTCAAATTTTCTCTTTATATTGCTTAATTATTATTTTTATTCTACTTTTTTATAAATAAATCTTTAATTAATTAATAAGCATAAATAAACTGTTTTTAATCATATATATATAATTATTTAATTTTTACTTAAATGTGTGTTATATTTATAATTTATTTTTGTTAATTTTACAATAATCAAAAGTATCATTTACTCATTTGAGCCAGTTTCCTTCAAATAAATATTCATGTTTTGCTTTATCTTATTCTAGTTCAAAATAGTGGAAATTTTCTGAAAATAATTAGCTTTAATTATTTTACTCTTTATTTTCTAAATTTTTTTCTTCTTCTTTTTCATCTTCTTCTTCATCATCTTATTATAATTATTATCTAATTTATTCTGGTATACTTTATGTTTTCAAATTTTCGGAAACTTGATTTTATTCTGCTAAAGATTCGATATTATCTGCGGTAAATCTTTAAATAACATCTTCTTTTACTATAGTGTCTTAATTTGTTTCAAAATTATTATTATGATTATTATTATCATTATTTTTACTTTGATTGTCGTTTTAGTTATTTTATTTTTCTTCATTTATATGTTACTCATTATTGTCTTCTTCAGAGGAAGAAGAGTCGAAGAAACTTTTGTTATGGGAAGTATTTTTAATAAAATTTGGATTGTCGCTTCTCATAAAATTTTCGTAGATACTTTTTCCTTTCGAAGAAGAATATCTGCCTTCACTGTCGTCGTCATCGCTATTATCATTATACCTATTTGCCTGATCAGGGTGTAATTAATCGAAAATTTGGCCCCATTCGTAATTTTGAGGGGGCAAAGTTTTGTCATTTTTAACTAGTTCTTATAAGTCGTCCCAGTCAGCTTTACAATTATTATTGATTATTTCTTTAAGGGTTTCATTTTTGCTTAAGTCATCTTTTATTTGGTCGATAAATTTGTTGAAAAATCCTTTTTGCCCCAAATTCATTTTGAATTTCGAATTTTGTTAAGCACCAAAGGTTTATTTTTGTTCATAGTTGTTAAACATATAGCTTATTAAATTCGTTTACTCGAAAAATGCTTTTATTATTTGGGGCTTTTCGAGTTTTAAAACTGTGGAAAAAATTTTGTCAAAAAGAGTTTAAGTTAAACTGTTTAGGGGGAAATTCCAGAATATATCAAAGGTATTTTTGAATAAATTGCTATGTTATATAGCGTCTTATATGGATTCTTCTTTACTTTTTAAGGCTTAAAGTAAAAATTCAATTAAATGGTAATTCCCCTCCCCAATACTTAATTGTTCGTGTTTTATACTGTTAGAAATTTTTATACCTCTTTTTTTTATTTAATTTATGGATATTAAATCCGAAATTACTTTAATTTTTTAGGCAAAATATTAAAACGGGAATTTATCGTTGTATTCTTAATCGTCGACTAAAACTTCATCATCCTCATGGTCATAATTGCCATAATCTTCTTAATTTTTATTTAAACTTATGAAACTGGTAAAAATTTATTAAATAAGTTCCAAAATTTGGGTAACAATTTCTGAATTTTCCGAGTTTTGAATTAATTTGTCAAATAAAATGTCTAGATTGTCTTTTTCGTAAAAAATTTGTTCCAATTCGTCTAAGCAAACTGTATTGGGTTAATTTTTATAATTTACAATGCACTAAATAAGTTCCATTAAAATGAGGACTAAATTTTCGAGAGCCTCTATTTCAGAGGCTTCAATGGTTTTAAAGAGGGAAAAAAGTTGTTTGGTCATATTAATTTTCGTTTACAAATAATTATTACTTTTTTAAGTTATATCTTTGGAAATGGTTCTGGCTAGGACTTCTGCGATAGATTTATTGGAAATTCTTTTTTATAATTTTTCGAAAATTTCGGGGTGGGTTTCGAGGTAGTTGAATACTTCGTTATTTTCGTTAATTAAATTGATGACAATTTTCGAAAAATAAATGGCACAAGTTTCATAATGTTCAGTGCTAGCTGGGTCTTTGTCTAGGAAGGCGAAAATTTGTTCTAAAATTTCCTCCCCTGTTTTTTTAAATTCTTCTAGTCTTTTTTCTTTTTCTTCTTTGTCTATTTTTTCCTGTTCTTCTTTTTCTTTTTTTTCTTTTTTGGCCTGTTCATCGTCTTCAGACTGGTTAATATCTTCTGCGATATCTTCTTCTCCGTCTTCTTTATTGCTAAATTTTTCGATAACAGAGTTGGACTCGGAATCGGGACTGTAAGGGTCGTATTTTCCGAAAAGAAAAGAAGCTAATTAGGGAATACTGTCTTCGTTAAGGATTTCGCTGGCGTAAAAAGGGTATTTATTTTCCATTTTAGTGACTTTATCCGCTTTTATATGGTCGAAATTTTGTTCGATTTTTTCATCTTCTTCTTCTTCATCTTTTTTTTCACTTTTATCTAAATTTTCGGAATTTTCCTCCTTTTGCCCACTGCTACTTAATTGTTCGCTGTTGCTTTTGTTTTCGGAATTGTTGTTTTCTTTTTCGTCTTTTTCTTGTTTTTCTTTAATGTCTTCGATTTTTTTTTTTATGGAGGCTTTTTCTTGGTTTTCCAAAAGTTCGCCGACATTTTACAGATAACAGTAGTCAATTAAAGTTTTAATTTTTTCGGGCTTTTTCATTATATACTGAGCGAATTTTTTGTTTACTTATTTTTGTTCAGAAAGAAAGTTTTCTTGATAAAAAAAATCTTCTATCGTTGTGTCTTCTTTATCAAGGAGCTTGTCGATTTTTACAGCTGCCATATTGTTAAAGGCCCAAAAATTTTGAAAAAACATTGTGCTTAATTATTTATTATAATTTAATGTGGTTTCTTAAATGAGATTAAGGTATTCGTTTAGTTTTAGTTTTATTTTATTATTTAGTGTATAACAAAAATTTGTTTATTAAATGTTTGCTTTATGTTGTTTGGTATTATGTTTTATGATAATATTCAAATATATAATAATATTACGTTTTTACGTTCTCAATTATTTTATTTAATTAATCAATATATATAAATATTAATAAGAAATAAAATAATCAAATTAAGTTAAAAATGAATCTAATCCGACTTTAATATAATTAAAACAACATTTTAACTTGTAGAATATAATTAGATTAATTAAAACCATTTTTATAAATTTTGAATGAGCGAAAGATAATGATAATCCAAATATTTATAAACTAAACTTTTAATTATTTCAATAAATAGTTTAAAGTAAAAAAATATAATTGCAAAAATTTATATATAATTATAAGATCAATATTATTAAATACAAATACATATATATATTATGTAGAAATAATAATTTATTAACTTAATTAATAATAATTAAATTATAAAGTTTTGAAATTATTATTTCTATAGTATTTTTAAATAGTTTTTAACTGTTTTATAAAGTTTATTGATTTGATTAATTAAAATTTGTAGAAATTAAAAAAAATTAAAACAATAACTTAAAATATTACAATTTACTAAAATACATAGAAAAAAAATATTATTTAAATAATTCTATATTAGTAGGAAATAAGATTTTACTTTATAAGTTGATTATATTTATTCCATATTTTAATAAGTGCTTAATTCAATTAAGCTTATTTACTAAATTTTTAATATTAAAAATTAAATAGAAACATTGTTTATTTTTTTAAATAATTTGTGAACAAATATATTTTTACTATACATGATGCTTATCATTGTAATTTAAATAAGTATTTTTCAAATAAATTTTACATTCATGAATAATGGTATAAGTGAAATTTTTAAAACAGAATCTGATAGTTATTATCATTGCTTCAAATGAATAACGATTTTTACATTTTCAATATCAAAAATAAAAATTAGATATTTTTATTTTAATTAGGAAAAGAAACAAACCATATTTTAAAAATACTATTTTTAAAAAAATACATAAAACCAAACTAATTTACTTAATGCCTATCGATATAATTCTGAATAAAATATAATAATATTTTTATTTATATAAATTATTACAAATATTTTATAATCAATATTGTAATAAATATATATAATTGTAGTATAAAAATTACTTAAACTTTGTATTTATAATAATCATTATAAATTATTCATAATTATATAAATAATGTCAAATAGTTTTATTGATTGATTTTTGGAAATAAAATAATAATTTTCAAAAAAAAAAAAAGATTAAAACTCTATTTAAATATAAAATATAAGACAATACTTAAATATGTAATTTAAAATATACAATAGTTATTTTATTGTTCCAAATTTATCGCACAGTGTTTATAATTAAGAAATTTTTATACTTTTGCATTTTTTTCTGTCAGAATATAGTAGTATTAATTTAATTTACTAAACAAATTATACTGATTTTTTTTAATTTTAAAAAATAAACAATAATTGAAATTTTATTATTATTTTACTCTATTTAATAAAAAATATACAATTTAAAATAATATTTTTATTTATTTAAAAAATTTCCATTTGCAGAATGATGTATAAATATTGTTATAGCTACGTTAGAATTTTTTTATTGGAGCATTTTTTATTTCTTTAATTATATTAATCAACATCAGTTATATACTATTCAACTAGTTGAAGTTTCGAGAGAGTTTGGTACCAAATAATTAAATTATTTTTCTGAAATTGAAAAAAAAATTGTCTTCATAATTGTATAGTTACTAAAATAAAATAAATATGCACAGTAATTATTTATTTGTATTTTTAATTTATTAAGCTTTTAAAGTCTTCCAGTTTTCTTTTTTAAAAAATATTTATAAACTAAAATATAAAAAAAATAAGTATAATATATAAATTTTATGTAATAATTATAATGCATATATGTCTGTATCATATATTTATTAATTTTTCGTTTTTTACTTGAAAATTGTATCTGTCTTATTGTTTTTAAGTATTCTTACTATTACATTTTTATATTTAAATGTAAATTATAATTTGTAGCTATTTCTTAAAGTTATTTCTATCTATCAATTTGATTAGCATACTTTTAGATATATTTGTTATGCTTTAAATAATGTTTTACTTAAAATTAATTAAGATCTAGTATTAATAAATAACTAGTAATATAAGATTAAGAATAAAATTATATAAAATAAAGTTGATATTTAAGTATTGTTTAAGACATTAATAATTAAAATTAAAAATACTGATTGTGTTATTTTAATTTTTTAAATAATACTAAAGAACTTTTGATGTTGAATTTGCTTTCGATATTATTTTTGTACATTTTTTATATAATTATTAATATATATATATAATCAATTTATAGAACATCATAAATTGTATAAATATTGACAAATAAAAGATGAATTTTAGATAATAATTGAGTATTTAAAATATAATATAAAATTCAATTTCATTGAATTTAAAATTGGATACGAAAATAACAATATTATTTAAATTATTTTAAAGTTTTTCATAATATTAACTAGTCATTTATTACTATTATTTTTGTTATATTTTAATAATTTTTTTTATATGATTTATTTTTTAGACTTCGTTAATTTAAAAAGTAAGCTTCATTCCTCTATTTCTATGATTGAATTTTATGAAATTGATTAATTTTTTTATTATTACAGTATAAATTATTATTATAATACAGATAATTATAAATTATTGTTTGTTAAGTATTATTAAAATTGAACTTAACTTATTTGTTATACAATTTTATCTATTTGTTATTTATTTAGACAGGGTATAATTTATTATTCTAATTACTGGTCTATTTCTTATTATAATTTAATTCTGTAGTTTTATAATATTTAATTTTATTCTTATATATTATTCATAATTTTAATATTATTATTTAATTATTTTTGTTGATTTTTAGCAAATACTTTTTAAGTTTTAATTTTATGTAAAACAGCTTATGCAAATACATTGTTAGGATTTAATTTTAGGGCATTTAAACAAGCTTCTTCGGATTTATCGAAAACCTTTAATTTCATAAAAGTTAAAGATAGGTAAATATAAACATAAATATCTTAATTATTTAATTCTTAGGCTATTAATAAGTCGTATAGGGCTGATTCTAGATTACCTAAATTAAAAAAAATTATTAAACTTATATTAAAAAGCATTATTATTATTTTTATTAAATTATTACAAAATTTTTCTAAATTTTACTCATATATTTATATAGTTTAAAAACTCAACTTAATAGTGATAATTTAATTTTAGTTTTTATATTTGGTAAATAAATAAAATATTAAATAGTGGGAAAATTAATAATGGGTTTTTGAAATTGTGGTAAAATAATTAAAATTTGAACTAAAAATATTTGTATAACTAATTTTAAATGATTAAATTATGTTTGTAAATAAAGTAAAATAAAAATTTTTTAAAAAAAGTATATAAAAAAATAAATTTAAATTAAAAAATTATGATGGTTTTTGTAAATATTAATTAGAAAGTGAGTCACTAAAATTTCAGAAAAAATATTTTTTTAATTAAATGATAATAAAAAAGAAAAACCAATTAATTAATTTATATATATATTTTTACTTTATTAATATTTGACCCATCCGGAATACATGAAGCCAGTATGACATTAAGGGTATAATTTATGGCAATTTTGTAGGTCTTCCAAAGCTTTATCGAATTTTTTAAGTTTCATATATGAAAGTCCTCTATTAATAATGGCAGTTTTATTGGTATGGTTATACTGTTCCAAATAAACATTGAATTATTCGATGGCTTAGGTATAATTTTCCTTATCATAGAATTCCATACCTTATTTTTTGATGAAGAATCCGGGTTCATATTCGAACATCATGAATTCTTTTTTGATATTTTGGATGACTTCTTTGGGGGGGTTTCGGCCGACGCCTTTTTTTAGGATTTTTCCGTAGTTTTCGAGGGATTTTATGTTTTGGCTGAGTAAATCGGTTTGGAACTGGACCTTTTTGGACTTGTCCACTAATAAATAGTTCCAGGTTAAGAGTTGGTTTTGCTTTTACTTGTTCATGAGGAAAAGAGAAGACCTTAGTTTTTCTTCTTGGGCGTGGAGGGCCTTTTTGAGGTGGGTGGTTGTGTTTTGGAAGGCGAAGTCGAGGATTTCTGAGAGTATTTCTGGTCTCCAAAGTTTTTTTTGGGCTATTTTTTTTTGTAGGAGTTGGTAGGAGGTTAGAAGGTTTAGTTTCATTTGGAGGACTTGGTCGTGTATTTTTTTTGTTCTGGGGGTTTCGGAGATCTGGGTTTTTAATTTTAAAAGTTGTTTGCTGTGAGATCTGAGAAATCTTTTTGTGTTTTGAGGGTAGTTAGTCTAACATTGATTTTTATTAATTTATTTACTGTTTTTGTTATTTTTATTTTATTTGTAATTTGGTTGTTTAATTTACTATTGTTCTTTTAAGTCAGTATTATTTTAATTACCATTTGCTGGAATGGTTTTTTAAGAAGATTATATATTAACGCTCTTATTACTATTTCTTCTACCCTTCTTGTTATATTTTTCTATTTTTTTAGTGACCTGCTAGTATTTACTTGATTACTCTTTTAATAATTGTATTCCATTTTAATTAAAATCTTATTATCTAAATTCTTCTATTTCATCTATAATAACCTCAGAAGATTCTTAATTTTATATACTTTGATTAGTTTAAATAAGAATTTAATTATTCCTACTAATTCCATTATCAAATTCTTTTTAATCTGTATCTATTTGAGCTTTTAAAATTTATGTGTATGTGTTCATTAGGAAAATTACTTAGTTTTTTGTTATTTTTTTTTTTGTTATTTTTTTTTTTTTTTTATATTTTTATTTTTATTAATATATGGTTACTTAATTCCTAAATATGTATTATTTTTAATAACTATATTAATCATAAAAATAATTACCATGGGATTTTGAACTGACCATTTTTAAGTAAATAAATAATAATAATTCACTCTATAATTTTTTTTTGCTTATTATTTATTTAATTAAAATAGAATAATAAAGAATGATAAAAAAGAATAATAAAGAATAAAAATAAGTATAATTTTATTTTATACACAACATGCATTTTTTTTTTTTTATGGTAATTTTATTTTTGAA